>WNWK01013490.1:0-52500 GCA_009830355.1 Cherax destructor
ATAAAAAAATAAAAAAATAAATATAAATATATATATATATATATATATATATATATATATTATATATATATATATATATTATATATATATATATATATTATATTATATATATATATTATATATATATATATATTATATATTATATATATATATATATATATATATATATATATATATATATATATATATATATATATATATATATATATATATATATTATATATATATATATATTATATATATATATATATATATTATATATATATATATATATTATATATATATATATATTATATATATACAGTGGTACCTCGGTTTACGATTTTAATCCGTCAGAGAGGGCATATTTAAGACGAACAATCGTAAACGAATCAATTTTCCCCATAAGAAATAATGGAAATAAATTTAATCCTTCAAGACTTCCAAAAGTAGTTAAATAAAATATTTTTAGAACTTTTGGACATTAAATAATACACAATTTAATAAAGAATACATAAAAAACATGCAAATATTATACAATAACATGTCACTTACATTTATTGAAGAGTTGTTGATGTGTGGAGGGACGGGAGGAGGGGAAAGGGGAGTAGTATGCAGTGTTTGGAAGGGAATCCTTCCATTAACACTGCAGGTGGTAGTTCTTTCTGGGGTTACTTCCTTTTCTTTGAATGCCACTAGGACCAGCTTGAGAGTCACTAGACCTCTTTCTAACAACAATTTGTCCAGGGAGATCTGTGTCTGGCGATTCTTTAACACATCCCTGAAATGACACACCACTGTGTCATTGTACAGGTTGCCAGCACGGCCTGCAACAGCATGGTTAGGTGATATTCATCCATAAATGCTTGCACATCACTCCATTTGGCACAGATCTCCTAATCCTTGAAGAAGGCACATTCTTCCATTTTTGTTCCACCTCCACCTCCTCCTCTGAACCATTGTCCTGACCTCTGCTCTCTTGTTCCAGTTGCTGTTGAAGCTCTTGCAGATCTTCAGTGGTTAGCTCTTCCTTGTGCTCCTCCACCAACTGTTCCACATCGTCACCACTCACCTCTAACCCCAAAGACTTGCCCAATTCCACAATTTCTTCCAAAACAGGCTCAGGCTCAGGCTCAGGCTCAGGGTTCTGAGGCCCCAGCCCCAAAACCTTCAAAATCCCTCCCTAGGACACAGTCTGGCCACAATTTTCTCCAGGCAGAGTTCAAAGTCCTGGTAGTCACTCCCTCCCAAGCCTTACCTATAAGGTGTACACAATGCAGCATATGGAAATGGTTTTTCCAAAATTCTCTTAGGGTATGTTCATGTCTGTGGTCACATCAAAGCACTTTTGAAACATTGCTTTGGTATAGAGTTTTTAAAGTTGGAAATGACCTGCTGGTCCATGGGCTGGAGGAGAGAGGTATTAGGGCAAGAACCACTTTGATGAATTTAAACTCTCCACAATTTTCTCTACCAAGTTTGGAGGATGACAAGGAGCATTGTCCATTATCAGGAGGCACTTAATGGCAAATTATTGTCCAATAGATATTTCTTCACACTGGGGCCAAACACTTCATTGAACCAATCTAAGAAAATGTCCTTTGTGACCCAAGCCTTTTGTTAGACTTCCACATCACACACAAGTTAGATTGCTGACACCGGGATCTGCCAAATGCACTGATTCAAAAATACACTAGTAAAGGCTTCACTTTGCAATCACCACTTGCATTGGCACAAAGCATCAACGTTAGCCTGTCTTTCATAGGCTTATGTCCTGGCTGTGCCTTTTCCTCCTGAGTAATGTAGGTCCTGTTGGGCATTTTCTTTCAAAACAGGCCTGTTTCATCACAATTAAACACTTGTTGGGGGAGGAATTGTTCAGCCTCTAGGTACTCCTGGAATTCAGGAACATATTTTTCAGCCGCACTTTTGTCAGAACTGGCTCCCCACCATGCCTCACAACACTATGATGCCACTTCGATTCTTAATTTGTAAAACCAGCCTCTGCTGGCTTAAATTCGCTCACTCAGCACTCATTGCAGGCATTTTCTTAAGGAGATCATCATGCAACTGCCTTGCTTTTCATACATATTATTCCCTCCGAAACAGTATCTCCTGCTAACTGTTTCTCGTTGATCCACACCAACAACAACCTTTCCACATTTTCCACCACTTGTGGTCTCTGTTTTGTGATCACAGATGCACCTTTTGCAACAACAGCTTCCTTGATTTTACTTGAATATTTCTTATCCACAATGGTAGCGATGGTAGAATAGGTTTACCATACAGCCTGGCTGCTTAGCTCACGATACGCACTCCACTTTCATATTTTTCTATTATCTCCTTCTTCACTTCTATCGTACATATATTTCTGTTCCTCTTTGCCACAGGCTTAGCACTAGGATCTTTCCTTGGACCCATGGTAGCTTATTTAGCAGCTGCAAGCACTAAAACAGCAGTGGAATAATGACAATATACTGGTATGAATGCGTGGGTGTGGGTGGGTGGTCGCTCTCGCTTGTAAACAATAGCACTGACGCTCCCTGGAGTGCGCGCTCAGCTGGGCGCCAAGCGGACAGGTCCGGCATAATGTCGGTAAACGAAGCAAACATCGTAAACCACAAACAAATTTCTTACGTTATAAATATCGGTTACCGAAAATAACGTAAGGTGATAACATCGTAAACCGGGGTTCCACTGTATATATATTATATATATATATATATATTATATATATATATATATTATATATATATATATATATTATATATATATATATATATATTATATATATATATATATATTATATATATATATATATATTATATATATATATATATTATATATATATATATATATATTATATATATATATATATATATTATATATATATATATATTATATATATATATATTATATATATATATATATTATATATATATATATTATATATATATATATTATATATATATATATATATTATATATATATATATATATATATTATATATATATATATATATTATATATATATATATATATATATATATATATTATATATATATATATATTTATATATATATTATTATATATATATATATATTATATATATATATATATATTATATATATATATATATTATATATATATATATATTATATATATATATATATTATATATATATATATATATTATATATATATATATATATTATATATATATATATATTATATATATATATATATATATATATATATATATATATATATATATATATATATATATATATATATATATATATATATTATATATATATATATATTATATATATATATATATATATATATATATTATATATATATATATATATATTATATATATATATATATTATATATATATATATATATTATATATATATATATATTATATATATATATATTATATATATATATATATTATATATATATATATATTATATATATATATATTATATATATATATATATTATATATATATATATATATTATATATATATATATATATATATATTATATATATATATATATATTATATATATATATATATATATTATATATATATATATATATTATATATATATATATATATATATATATATTATATATATATATATATTATATATATATATATATATTATATATATATATATATATATATATATATATATTATATATATATATATATATTATATATATATATATTATATATATATATATATTATATATATATATATATATATATATATATATATATATATATATATATATATATATATATATATATATATATACAGTGGACCCCGAGTTTCGTAAAACTTCACTCCTGAAGTCTGCTCAAGTGCCATTACCGAACGAATTTACTCCCTTAAGGGAAAATTTCACGTAGGTTAGTCTATTTCAGACCCCCAAAAATACACTTCCACAAGAACTTACAAAATTATACTTACATAATTGCACGATTTCCGGGGTATTCGTTAACCGAGGGTCCAATGTATATATATAAATATATATATATATATATATATATTAGAAATTGTTTTAAATTTATTAACTAATGTTTTTTACTCGATTACGTTACTATAAATTATGTTCATATTTTAATGATAAAATGTGCTAATTAATCGCATAATAAAAAAATATTAATATACTTTTTCTGTGGGGGCAGTTATCATTCAGTTAAAGAATTGTAAGTACAATTGCTCTTATTTTCGTTCATTTAAAAGTTTTACTTGCAGTACCTTAGTTTGTTATTATGGTGCTTCATAATTGCTGACTTCTCAGTATTAAGTCAGTAAAACATTTAAAAGTAAAATAGTAAATTGAAGGAGATTGACATCTTGTAACTGGAAACTATGATCACTATGGTCACTTAAGGTTTTAGTAAGTAAAGCATCATCTTTTACTGAAAAGCAAATTGTTACTTGAGGCTCACTGTGTATTGGAAGAGTTGATCGTAGTGACGTGTGCAGTGTGTTAGTTAGATACATATAAGTTATTAGCCAGTAAGTTGCCCTCCTTTGGATGTGGCAGGGGGTAAAAGAATGTGCTCACGCAAACATAGATTTAAAGCCTACATGAGGATTTGTACCACCAATAATATAAAAATATTCTATTAAATTATATGAAGGAAAATTTGCTTCATAAGCTAATCATAAGAGTTATTAAATGCGCGCCAAAACCAATGTGTGGTTTCTGCTTGATTATAAATGAGTCTTCAGCTAGTCAATCAAGATTGAAATCACATATTAATAATTCAGCCTATTCAAAGCAATGAATGTTTATTACAATTGCTTAGGATTTTCCTGAGTCAAAAAAAAAATTATTTAATTTATTGTCAGTAAGGAAAGCAGGTGGGTAGGGGATCAGTTGAAATAATTCTTGCCATTTTATTCATTTTTTTATATATAAAGCATAAAGGGCAGGGAGGAATGAAATTAACATTTCTAAGGAACTTTATTATGGTATTCTAGTAATTAAAGAGCATTAATGGTTGATTTTTATATGGTGAATGAAATGACTTATATTTTAAAGCATTTAAATGGTTTTACTGTATATAATATGACGACTTGGGTGCCAGTATACGTTACCAAATACATAGCTCTTAGCTTATTTCCTGGAGCTAAAGCAATAATATAAAAGCTCTTATTCTTGCTGATATATTTTTTGGCATGAATTGTTAAAATAAGAAACAAAGTACCTTAAGATTATAAATCTGTGCATGCATAAGTGCCTTACAGTGCCTTACCAAGGTTAGTATATAGTAATATATACAGTACAGGGTTTTATGAGAAACTCATCATAAGCACATGCAATATACTAAGATAAATGTTTCATCAAAAGTTTTGTTTATTTTTGGAAATTTATGTTAATGTATGAATGTAGTTTAACTTAACTCTCAGTTTTGACTTATGAAATCAAATTTATTATCTTATCTGGTGTATAACATTGCTGTTAAGACAAAAGTATTTAGAATAATTCCAGTATTTGGCTGGCATCATATCTTTAAAGATAGAAGTAGAGTTGAAATGTTGACTAAGTTCGGTGGATAAGAGTCAGTTGGAATAGAAAAAAAAAGTGTAATATTGACTATGTTAGTGTTTCACATCACTAAACTCTCAACGTTGTTCTACCCATTAGTACCAGTATACTGGATACACTAGTCCTTGTGAACCAATCAAAACCAAATGTAAAGTTACCTGCAACCTTAAGCAGCCACCTATTTTCCATTCCAAATTAAATACCATGCTGATTCTTATATATTCACATACCAGCATAATAACATGATAATTCCCTCAGGTCTGCTTGAATGCCTTTATCATAGAGTTTTGTGTGGAGACAGTTTGTGGAATAAAGACACAAATACAACATTAGACATTTCACCCACTGGGTTATTTTATCAATCCAATTAAATGTCCTGTGTTATATTTGCTTCTTTGTTACACAGTGTGTTGGTACTGTCACACCTGTACTGTTCCATAGTTTGTTTAGTGTGTTTAGGTGAGCTTGACAAGGTTGTAGGTAATAAATACCTGGTCAGTGCCTGGAAACGTGGTACCTGAAGTACAATCTTGTTGCCATATCGTCTAATCAATCATTGCAGCTGTGCCTCGGCCATTGGAATGTTGCCAAAATACAGTTGTGCTTTATTTAAAGCATTAGCTTTATTCCTCATCATGGTTTCTGTTGTGAATCAGTATGTTAAAGAATGGTGATTCCTGAGAAGGCAAATAATTGACTTAAAAATTACCAAATGGTTGAGGTGCTAATGTTGCATCTAGGGTATGTAGTTCCCTTTGTATAGATAATGTTTTTGTGTGCTGAAGTGTAACATATATGCCTTCTTTAATAAAGAGATGAAAGACAGTATTCTGTTTAGTTGCTTTATAGATTGTTTATTTTGGTTGATATCCTTTTATTTATTTACTTGAAGAAGGGGAATTAGTAATTGATATATTTTATGCAGTATTGATGGACACTTCTCTTAAATATTAGTGTGAGTTGATATATGTAGTTTGCTGAGGTTATTTTTCAGGCAGTTGTATTTTTGAGGGATTTTTTTTTATATGCAAACATCTTTTAGTAGAATTTCAGAATGCAAATTATACATTCCTAACCAGGTTAAAGAACAGATAATTAAATTTTTTCAAAAGTACTGATTAGTATTTGTAAAGTAGTTTTAAAATGTAATTAATTTGTTTTCCAATTTCACACATGGCTGGTATTTTTGCAGTATCTGGCTGCTGCCAGTTTTTAATTTCAGTTTCAAATCTTATGGTACGCTATTTTTTTTCAACCTTCATTCTGCGTCTTTTTCCTAGGGTGAAAAGTTTCAGAAAAATTGAGCCAGTTCCAGTGGCTTTTTTGGTGTATTACTGAAAGTAACGTTCCCGCCCCCTCTTTCCCAGTTAGTTTTTCAACTGAAACTCTCAGGTGTTTGACTCGCTTATTTCTAAATGCGAATAAATTTTTTAAACATGTTCATTAAATAGGCTAATATTTTATTGCTAGTTTAAGAATAAATTTATTTGTTTTCTGCAACCTGATATTTACTCAGATGCAATGCTCAAAACTCAAGGAGTAATGCTGTGATCAAATTCAGACGTGATGAATCACAATATTATGCACTCGGGTGATATAATATCAAGTAAAAAGTGCACTTAGGAAACAAGTTAGGATCTCCACGATTTGGCCAGAACAGCAGAACTTTGTTTCAGTATCTTTGAATTTGTTGATACCACAATTGACAGAGTGAGACTAGCATCCTGCTACTAAAATGTTCATTTCCCACATTGCTCCTTGATTTTCAAAATGTTCCTCTTTATTTACAACCTGCCGGTTTAGAAAGAACATAATAAATTATATTTATATATGTCAGTAGTGTAGTATTTGTAATTAAAATAAAAGTCCTTGAATTAAATTGCACTCATTTGCGATGCCATGTGGAAATTTTTTTTTTTGTTACGCTGTGGTATTGGACAGCATTTTGGGGCTTGTAATTTATCAAGGTGTGTGTGTAACATAGGATGAAGGTGCATCTGTGTTCACCTATTCAGTTACTTGCCAGAAACCAAGTGGTGCAGAAGACATGTGCTACACAAATGTTTATACAGTGTTGTTAAAGTTTATTATAAATGAAAGACAAGGGTACAAAACTTCTCCAGTAAACATTTTGCAACATTCCATGCTCACTAAAGGTGGTCTTTTCTCAGTGAGAAAGAAGCGTTCCGCAAAATGCTGTCAAAAACTTAATCCTAGTTCGGTACCCTATATCAAATGAGATTTCCCATGCACTAGTATTATTTGATTGGAAATTCATTACTGAATTTTTAATCTGTTATGTGCATGGCCATATTAAGTAGTTAGGCTGTGGTACATATGTTGGACTTTGTTCAGCTAACACTAGCAACTTGGTCAGGCCATCAATCAGGTAATCTGGTTTGGGGCCGCAAGGACTTTGACGCTTGGAACACTGTTCAGGTAGACTCCTAGGTTAAACAGGTATGTCGTGGAAGATTACTGGATGGAAGAATTTAATTTCAGTACATTAGTACTCTATATATGGTAGGCATCATAAACATCCACATCCATAATTATGCCTTTAGAAGACTATTTCCTGAAAGATTCAAGAAGTGTCAGGGTCACTTGTATGGAGACAGTGCCTCTTGCTCTGTTGCCGAAGATAAAGAATTTCTTAAATTATTTTTTTTTTCCATACCTGAATGACCGATCTGGAAACTCTGGACTAAATCCAATAGAGAACGTTGAGAAACTGCTTAAGTGTAAGATTCTTGGCGTGGATGTTTCCTCTAACCCCAAAATCTCAAGTGCCATTAGTCACATGTGGGAGGGTAGTGACTTTTCCATCTTCCATAAGTTACCTTTATCATTGCCTAGGAGACTTAGTCCTTTCACTATCCAGATCCTCAAAATTGAAATTGCTCTCAATGTCCAAATTTAAAAAAAAAAATCTTATAGATTAACCCTTTCAGTGGCCATCACATAGACCTACGTCATTGAGGCCATGGTCCCTCAGGTAGTTCTACATCATGAGCTCAGCTTACTTGTATAAGCTGTCAGTAGTAAATTTTGGCCTAGATATATGAGAATGTGTCTATGGTGAATATGCACAGTATAAAAACAATCCTGCCCCATGTGGTGCATGATGGGAAAAACAAAACTGTGTTGTGTATGGTTTAATATGGCAGATTTGAGGTGTTTTCTCAGATGGTTTTTATGGTTTTATTGGCTGTTTTTTGGTAGCATTTGATAAATGGAAGACATAATACTGAAATATAGATGATTTTGGCTGATTTCAGGACCAGAAGTTGCTTGAAATTGAGCTCAAAAAAGCAAAAATATATATATTTTTTCTAATTTTCACAAGGACAGTTAAGGCCCCCTCCTCTACATCTCCCAGTCTGTTTATTGGGATACAGTAAACCATGACCAATCATTCCTGATTATATTTTATCCAAAAAAAAGAGTAAATCTTCTCTTGTGTAATTATGAATTCAGAATGGAAGGCAAGTGTAATATAGGAGAGGACTGGGGATGTGATTAATGAACAGAGGAAATGGTGTTTTAGCATCAGAAATGTCTACATTGGTAATTTTGGACCCTTTTTTTTTAAATTTGTATTTTATTAGTTTGTGTAAAATTGTTTAAATTACTGACTTCTGTACACTACAGTGGATCCCCGAGTATCGGCTACCCTGAGTATCGGCCGACTCGTGTTTTGGTCGCTTTTTTTGGCCCAATTTTGGCCCAACTATCGGCCGTTCCCCATGTTTTGGCCCGGGTACCAGACCTGTACGCCTGCCCGCGCTTGAGCACGTCCCCGCACAGGCGTCGTGAGCCAGTCTAGCTTTGTTTATCACAATAAATTCATTGTGTTTAGGTAACAAAAAAGGCACAATACTGTGACTGGAACAATACACACACAACCCACACATATAAAAGAGAGGAGCTTACGACGACGTTTCGGCCCGACTTGGACCATTTACAAAGTTACACTAACACACAGAGACAGTGGAAGTGTATTTATAGGCAGGCAGCCTATAAATACCCTATAAATGCCTGCCTATAAATACCCTTCCACTGTCTCTGTGTGTTAGTGTGACTTTGTAAATGGTCCAAGTGGCCGAAAGCTCGTAATGCTCTCTCTTTATATGTGCGGGTTGTGTGTGCATTGTGTTTAGGGCTTGTTTATTGAATGTGACTGTGAAATAAGCCACCATGGGCCCAAAGAAACTTCATAGTGGCAGCCCTTTGGTAAAGAAAGTGACAAACACGATAGAATTGAAGAAAGAAATTGTAGCAAAGTACGAAAGTGGAGGAGGAAGAGAGGGGAGAATGTGTCTTCTTCAGTGATTCACTGATTTTACGATATGTACGATACTAAAGCAGCATGAGTCGATAAAGGCTATAGCACCAGCCAGCGATAAAGTGTAGCATTAACAGTGTAGCAAGTAAATTAAGCGATAGAAAAATGACACGAAACTTAACTCCTACATTGTTGTTTGAGGAATATAGGGGCACCGAGACCAACGCTGCCTTCTTCCACCATCTCTTGCAAGGCAAGTGTAAATTAGTGTAAATATTTTTTATTTATAAATTACGTACATTGTTTCAGTGTGAATTAGTGGTGGTGGCCTGCTGCCTCCACCACCAGCAGTATATGTACGGCTTATGGTTAGTGGCCCTTATAAACCCAACAATAATAACACACTACCACCAGTCCTCACATTCGTAATGACATATTTTATTCATTCTAGAGTATATATCATGTTTCTATGTTATTAATATTGTTTATTATGTCATATTAGATGAATTGTGATAGATAAATAAGTCGTAGAGTTTATATTAGTGTCGTATTGAAGGGCTATCTTGTCCTGCCTCCAAACAAACTCTCCTGCCTCTCTCATATGCCAACAAGAGTCTTCAGTTAAGGTAAAACTGATTCAAATGTTCATTTATCCATTAAAATTAGTGCTTTATATTATTTCTCATAGTTTTCTGTATGTAAAACTATTAGTATTTATTCTTTAAAAAAATGAATTTTTGGTGAATATTTTTGGGTGGAAACGGATTAATTGTATTTACATTATTTCTTATTATGGTAAATATTAGTTCGACTTTCGGCCAGTTTGAGTTGAGGCCTAGCTCCTGGAACGGATTACGGCCGATACTCGGGGGTCCACTGTATATAGGGTAGTTGAAATAGATGAATAAGCAATTTCTTGTGCTCAGTCAATAGAATGGAAGGCACACAATGAAATAGCTTAAGAATTTGGTTGATTGGAGGATTGAAACCGACTTAAAATAGGACTCAAGTCACCAAAATCACCGATACATAAATTGCACTGAGAACGCTATTTTTGTGCCTGCGTAATTCCATAAGTTTCCATCAAATTTCATACTTTTGGTATTATTACCTTCAAAAAAGGATTCTCTACCATTTGAGAAGAATATTTTTTAAAAGTGGACACAGAGCAACATTGATTTTGGGTTGTTTGTACAGTGAAAGGGTTAAAATAGTACATTTTCCATGTGGTAATAAAGCTGGACAAAGCAAAAAAATTCCCCTCAGTACTTTCCAAGATGTAGTGTGAAATTGAAGGTCAGTGACCTGCTGATGGCAACATTGGTGATTGCTGCATGCTCCACATGTTTCTATTTTTATATTTTGTACTTTTTTTCTAGGCGTTTTCCTAATTTTTTATATTTTCCAGTAACTTTTTGGGTCTCGTGAGACCCATATCACACTAAATGTACACACACATCTACCTGTTGTATGCAACACAATACCCACAATAATAGTATTATCTACATTGTTTACAAAACTATGTTTTACACAACAGTGTAAACACAGTCACAAATGTTTCTCATTACTACTGGTCTAACATTTATATACACAAGTACAGGCACTGGTCACGTTTCTAAAGCTGTTACAGTCTGTGGAAATCCTTGAAACATGGTTCCATACACAGCAGTGGTTTACATATCTCTACACATAAAATGTGTGTGCATTTTGGTGAGTGCCTTATTGTGTGTGTACAGATATAACATCTCTTCTGAGCCCATTTTTCTTTTCTGTAGCAAGAAGTGTTGTTAGAAAGTAATTACCAAATTCCAAATGAGAGCGTATTTTGTGATTATCTTGCAGTGATGTTTCCGGAACCCCTAGTGTCACTTTTTGTCATTGTATATTTCAAATCAAAGAATTCATCATTGGTTCCATAATTATCATTGTTGGAGCTGTCAGTGGGGAATAAAACTCATTCAGTTTGCCAGGGAGTAAGACCTTTGCAACAGGCTGCATGGTGAACAAGGTGTAATAAATACTATAGCATTCCCACAGTGCACTGCAGAGGACCTGATTTTTTGTATATTGCGCATACTGACCATGCAGATTCGTTCTTTCACATGTAAGCCAGTAGGCCTCCCGCCAAATTTGAAGCTGCTAGAATTATGCGTAGATCTACTTAGGGGTTCCTCTCATTAGTAATGTAGACCTACGTGATGGCCACTGAAAGGGTTAAGGAGTGCATCAAGAGGAAGGGTAATCCTACAGAATACAGCGGTACCTCGAGTTACGATATTTTTTCGTTCGAGAATGCTGTTCAAGTGCCATTACCAAACAAATTTATCCCCATAAGGAATAATGTAAAATAGACTAGTCCTTTTACACCCCCAAAAATATACCTACAAAAGCATTTAAAAAAATAAACTTACATAAAAGGGCGATTTTGGGGACCATCGTAACTCGAGGTACCACTGTACTAGTTTGGGTGAGAAACACATATTTCGGTATTATATATTTAAAGGAATAGGTTACAGTGAGCAGTCTTGTTTTTGTGTGTGTACCTATATAATGCCCAATGTATATTAGAAACCCTCAACAGATATAATCTTGATGCAATAAGGTCACAGTAAACAGGTGATATCAAATAAACAAATTAACCACAGTGAAGAAGTAGTAAAATTCCAAACACTTTTGTGATTTCTCACATTTGAGAAATCACAAAAGTGATTGGAATTTCACTACTTTTTTCACTGGTTATTTTTCATATAATCTACTTGTTAACATGGTGACATAAGGTGTTATTTGGAAGATAGTTACTGGAAGTATGTGGAAGTGTTGGATGTTGCGGCAGATCAAACACAATGGTGTAAGTAAAGAGAATGT
Organism: Cherax destructor; assembly: GCA_009830355.1. Classification (NCBI taxonomy): domain Eukaryota; kingdom Metazoa; phylum Arthropoda; class Malacostraca; order Decapoda; family Parastacidae; genus Cherax; species Cherax destructor. The sequence goes on from WNWK01013490.1 coordinate 12,706, forward strand.
GAAGTGTTAAGTAAAGAGAGATGAAAACTGTCCTCATCCTAGGGAAATGGCTTTGCCCAGAGGGCCTTGTTCTTACAAAAAATGTCTTTATGGTTATTTTGTCTTTGGAGGGCTCATTCTTGAAATATTTGGGAGTAGAAATTGTATGTACGTATTGAATTTTTTCTCTTTACGCAGCTTATTTAAATAGAGCAAAGCTGGTAAATATGCTAACAGTATAAAGCAGCAAAGTGAATTTTGGGTAATTTTTTTTAGTAAGTTTTTTAAGTTATTGTGAGTGTCTTGATACCATGTCAGTCTATTTAATCTAAAAAGCAGCTGCAGAAAAAGAATTATTCAGTACATTGCCATCTAAAGAAAACAAATTCTCATTTCTTGACTGATTTCTGAACTGCTTATTTATAAGCAAATTCACAATAAAGAGAAGATAATTACGCAGAAATCACAGATAGAGAGCAGGAACTAAAACATTAATATCAGACATAATGAACATAAGTTAAATGCTATTTATGCTATTGACAGGTATCATAAATATTTTTATTTTAGTGTTTTCAAAAGTCTCAGTGGTTGTGTCATAGTGATTTAATAGTTATGATAGGCATGATCTTTCTATGTTTATGTGAATTATGTAGACCATGATTTTGTTTAAAATAAGTAATGATTGAATGAATGATTACTGAATGTGTTTCCCATTTTCTTTTGGGTCACCCTACTTGGTCAGAGACAGCTGTTGAGATAATAAAAATGCAGGAAATGGCAGATATATATCAGTATGAATAATGAGAATTTTCGAAGCTAAATAATTCTAGTAACAGCCTGGTTGATCAGACCCTGATCCACCACGAGGCCTGGTCTCAGTCCGAGCCGCGGGGGTGTTGACCCCCATATACTCCAGGTATAGTGATGGTACTATCTTTTTTTTTGGTTTTGACACTCTGTCTACACCGAGATAGGGTGATACAAAAGAGAAACTTTCATCTGTATTATTGAAACTAATTGTGTTCTTAATGATGTGCTCTGTGTTATCAGCGTTGGGTATGGATGCAACTGGGAAATTGTTCAGCAACCTCTACTGATGTTGCGGAGGAAATATAGATGAAATAAATTCCCCTAAGGAAGTGTTAGGAAGAAGAAAAAAGAATTCTATGTTTTATGGACCAGTGGGCCACAGATGATAGATATAACAGGCAATCAAAAGGAAAACCTGGCCCTAAATTAACCTGTGAGGGTAGAATATTCCCTCAGAATCAGTCACAGGTATTATGAATTCATCAGTGTTTTAGACTACAACCTGGCGGCGGACCGGAACGTGTGTCTGCACTGGCAAGAAGGCTGGTTAAATATAATTCAAACGAGAATCATTTAGAGATCTATCACTGGATATACTGTACCTTAGTCTACAATTTTTCCTTAACTTCATTAAAATCATGCTTGAATTGGGGTTATTCATAACAATAAAATGTTAATAGTAATGAAGAGAATGTAATATTTTCAGATATAAAATGAAGGCACTTTTTCTTAACACACCAGCTGACACTTCTTGTGCTAAAATTACACACTTAGTATGGTACATAATGATGAATGATCAGTCAAAAGTACAGTATACAGAGCTGAGATAAATACAGTTTTGTGTGCACAGTGAGTTCACTGATGATAAGGATGTCATGTCCTAGTAGATGCTTTTTTTTTTCATGCTTATTAACCCTTTGCTGTCCGGTTAGTATTTGATTATAATAATAATATTACTGACTGTGAGCCCATTCTGAAACTGTCATTCTATGTCTGAAAATTTTGGAAAAAAAATAAATTATTTTTCTTATGAAATGATAGAGAATCTTTTCCCGATTGTAATGACACCAAAAGTATGAAATTTGATTGAAAACTTACGGAATTACGCTCTCCCAAAGTTAGCGATGTCAGTGATATATACGCATCGGCGATTTCGCCGACTTTGAGCCCTATTTTAGGCCAATTCCATTGGGACAGTCGACCAAACTCATAGCTATTTCTTTAGAACTCCGTTTGTTCTATCGATTGAGTACAAGAAATCACCAATTTACCGATTTCAACTACCCAATAAAGTGGTCAGAAAATGGCAATTTCGCCAATTTCATGCAAAATAAAAAAAATGGCAATTTCAAAATAGGGTCCAGAATAAACAATGCAGACATCCCTAGCACTAAAATAAGATGTTATCTGTTCATTAGTCATGTCTTTAGGCCCCTCTTACATTACCCTTGCTTTCTATTTTGATTTTTTATTCATACAAAAAATAGAAGATTTATTGTTATGCAGACTATTGCATTATTGTAAAAACTGTATAAATAATATCTGTGCACTTGTGAAAGAATATTAGACTCACCAGTTGATGTGTATTGGACGCATGGTGTGATTTGTTTACTTTTGAACATTGGCAAAAATCGAACATTTCCGCTACTTTGAGCTCAATTTCAAGATCGTTTTCATCATGAAACTAATCAAAATCATCTCTATTACTGTAATATGTTTCCCATTCTATCAAATGAGACCATGAAAAAGAGAATACAACCATAAATACTATACGAAAATACACCTCAAAGACGGCGTTTTAATTAAAAAAAAAACGGTCGGAGTTTTTTTTTTCTCATTATGTACTGCTTGCTGCAGGATTTTTTTTATACTGCGCACACTGACCACACAGACCCATTCTCTCACATGTGGGCCTACCAGCTTTCTCCTGCTTGATTTGAGGCCGCTAGAATTTAGGCGTATAAATACGTCCGAAACATTGGCTCGTAAGATGTATATATACGTCCGAAACAGTCAAAGGGTTAAACACGGTAAAATCTCGTAACTGGGACTGGTTGGAACTGGAAAACTTACAGAATTACACTCACGAAGTTAGCGGTCTCGGAGATGTTTATGCATAAACGATTTCGCCCATTTTGAGCCCTATTTTCGGCCAATTCCATTGTTCCAGTCGACGAAACTCATAGCTATTTCACTAGAACTCCATTTGTTCTATCGATTGAGTACAAGAAACCGCCCATTTACCGATTTCAACTGCTCAATAAAGTGATCAGAAATTGGTAATTTGGCCAATTTCATACACAATTCGAGTAAGGTCAGTTTCAAAATAGGGTGCAGAATTAATAATACAAACATTCCTAGGACTAAAATAATGTTTTCTCTGTTCATTAGTCATGTCTCCAGGCCCCTCTTATATTACGCTTGCTTTCCCTTTTGAATTTTTATTCACACAAAAAATAGAAGATTTACCGTTATGCAGACTACTGCATTATTGTAAAAATGGTATAAATAATATCAGCAAATTTGTGAAAGCATATTAGACCCACCAGTTGACGTGTATTGGACGAGTGACATTATTTGTTTACCATTGAACATCGGCAAAAATCGATCATTTCGCTAATTTGAGCTCAATTTCAAGGTACGTTTAGTCCATAAACCATTCAAAATCATCTCTATTTCTGTAACATATCTTCCATTCTATCAAATGAGAATACAATCATAAATACCACATGAAAATACACCACAAAGTCGGTGTTTTAAACCAAAAACACTGTTGGAGTTTTTTTTTTTAGTCATGCACTGCGTGCTGCAGGGTTTTTTTTTATACTGCTGACACTGACCACTCAGACCCATTCTCTCATATGTAGGCCTACCAGCTTTCTCCCGCAAGATTTGAAGCCACTAGAATTTTGGTGTAATATTATGGGACCGACAGTTAAAGGGTTAATATAGCTCTGTGTCCATATTTAAAAAAAAAAAAAAAAAAAAAAAGAGAGAATGGTGGAGAATCTTTTTATGAAAGTAATGATACTAAAAGTACAAAATTTGATGGAAAACTTAAGGAAATATGCTGGCACAAAGTTTCCAGTCTGGCCACAATTTATGCACTGGTGTTTTTGCCCACTCTGAGTCCTATTTTAAGCCAATTCCATTGTTCCATTCTACCAATACTAGCTATTTCACTAGTATTCCTACTGTTCACCAATTGAATACAAAAAAACTTCGCAATCAACTAGTAGAGCGATTTTATAAAGTGCAGAGTTTTACTTTTCCCGCCATGCACCATGCAGGGCAGATTTTTTAAACTGTACACTCACTGCACAGACCCATTCTCTCGTATCTATGTCAAAATTTACTGCTCAGAGCTTGTCTGAGAGAGCTGTGTTCAAAATGTAGATCAATGTGAGGGACACTGGCATTAACCCTTTGGGGGTCGACAAGCCTTCTCGGAAACGTGTTCCTGGGGTCGAAAAATATTCGGAAAAAAAAAATTATTTTATCTTATGAAATAGTTTTTTTTATTCTAAATCTAAATAGCTAAACAAAAGATTTTTGCAATCAATACTTACGGAGATATGGAGGCTTCAAGTTGACCCAAAATGAACCGATGACAGCAACATCGGCGACTTCCGGTTGGCTGGTAATCGTTTTTTTTTTTTTAAGTTTTCTTATCGATTTTAATTTTTTTTTTTCAAGTAACTTTTATGGACTGTGAGACCAATATAAGTGCTGCTTTTCAAATATTCACTCGCTAATTCTTATATAATAATGCCATAAAGTTTGTGATCACTAGTTTGTTTACAAAACATATTTACAACAATGTACAATGTAAAATTATGTCTATAACTATTGTTCACTCATATATATACACATATTGAGTCACTGCACATGTTTCTAGAAGTTCTGCAGCCTGTGGAAGTCTCTGAAACATGGTTCCATGCACAGTGGTGTTTCACATTCCACACACATATAACGAGTGTCTTTGCGTTGCTGTGGGCGTCTTTTTGTATATGCACAGACATAACACCTCTTCTGAGCCTTTTTCTTGCAAGCAGTAGCAGGCAGTTTTGTTAGGAAGTGTTCACCATGCCTCAGACGAGAGGGTAGTTGTTGGTAATTTCGTGGGCGGTTTTCTATTGCAGGTTGTGTTTCTCGGTACTTGGTGATTATTTGCCTGATGACAGACAAACAAAATTCGCCATATGGTGGTTTGTTTGTGGTCTTCAACTTATAAACATTATAAGCATTGAGCATGGAAATGTCCAGAATGTGAAAAAAAGAGTTTTATGTACCACTTATAACTCTTTCTAACACAATCAGCAAACCCAATCTGCATGTCGCATTTGTCCACTGAATGCATATTGAGAGTGTAGTCCATCACAGCTGCAGGTTTTAGAATGGGTTCATCGGTCTCTCTATTCACCCTGCCACTGTCTGCCATTTCATTCGGGTGAATTGATGACAACAGTGTGACATCTCGTTTATCATGCCACCGAAATGCCATGATATCATTGGCAGCAAACGCCTGCACCTCACCTCTACGAGTGCCTGCATTGAACCTAGGCATATGCTTAAGATTTGCACGAACTGTTCCGCACACATCTGTTATGTTCACTCGCAAAAAATCACTGAGGAATGAGGCTTGTGTACCAGTTATCAGTATATAATATATGCCCCTTGCCAAGATATGGTTCCATCATTGTTCTAACCACATCACCAGAGATACCCAGTAACTTCCTGGTATCTTTCAATGTATTACTTCCAGTGTACACAATAATATCCAATACAAGACCACTGTAGCAATCACAAAGCACAAACAACTTTATACCAAAGTGTTTCCTTTTGCTTGGTATATACTGCTTGAATGACAGTCTACCTTTGAACAGAATCAGTGACTCGTCAATAACAAGCTTCCTGAAGGGATAAAAATACATATTGAATTTCTCTTTCAGATACAGAAACACATTCCTAATCTTATATAACCTGTCGGTTCTGTCAGGCCTGGTTTTGTCTGAAAAATGTAACATGCGTAGCAGTAGCACAAATCGATTCACAGGTATAATATCACTGAAAGCTGGTGTTGCAATCAATCTGTCTGTTGACCAATATGATTTGATACGGTGTTTATACACATGTGGCATAAGCATTATTGTGGCAAAGAAAAGATACATCTCAGCCACAGTTGTCTCCTTCCACTGGTGTAGACGTGATTTTGGTGAAAGAATCGTGTTTGCCATTGTGTAATCGCGCTACTGGAACTATTTCGAAGGGCTTGGAGTTCATAGTCACTATCACTATCATCACCATTGCTCACATCTGAGTCCGGGATATGAGTAAAGAGGAGTTTCCGCCTTCGTTCTGGTACTAGTTTCGGTCATAACTGCCTCAAAACCTTGAAAGTCACCTTCACTGACACCCCCATCACTGTTAGAACTGTCACTGATGAATAAAAGTGTCCCAATTCGCCGAGGAGTAAGGTGTTTCTTGCTGCGAGGAATGGTGGAGAAGGTGTACTGAAATGGTGTTCCCACAATGCACCACTGGGTGCCCGATTTTTTTCCTACTGCGCACTGACCGCGCAGACCCATTCTCTCATCCCTAGGCCTACCAGCTGTTTCCCGCTTAATTTGAAGCCGCTAGAATTTACGCATACTAGTACGGCACCAACCCCTGCTCGTAAAACGTACTAGTACGGCACCGACCCTGAAAGGGTTAATAACGTAGATGTGTGTGACTGCCACTCAAAGGGTCAAGTTGATCTTTTCAACTTTTCCTCTTTGGCAAGTGGTTTTTGCCAAAGAGGCAGTGTGTGAATTTGTTTTTGCATTATCTGCACACGTTACAGTACTATACACTTCCCATAGAATATCCCAACAAATAACTACAAAAAAAAAAAAATGACTTCAAAGGCTTGCTCAGATCAATTGATAATAAGATGATAATGGAAAGCAGTGTAAGTCAAGCCTTTTCTCTGAGGAAATAATAAAACATCTCTCAAGAATAATTAGTATCGAAGGGAAATTATTATGATGAAAGATTTACTTACTCTAAAGGAAATGTTAAGAAACTTTAAAATTTCTTTCCCGAATTCTAAGTTAAAACAAAATCAACTCAAAACAAACATACATTCCTTCCCTGAACAAAGGAATTTCCTCTCAACAACTCGTACTGTGAATAAGCTTAACAGTTTCTTCTCGACAATGCACCTTTCTAGATTGTCTAAAAAAAAAAAAGACAGGCTAACACTCATTCACAAAGATGGGGATCAGAGATTTTTTAATTACAGTCCAGTATCAGATCTGTCATTATTTGAATTGGTGATCTGCAGGCAACTGTACTTATACCTAATTAAACATGATATGCTTACTCCTTGCCAGTTTGGATTCAGAACCAAAACAAAAAAAGTAACGATTTTTTAACTCCATCCATCTCCCATCAAGGCAGGGGTGACCCAACAAAGATGGATCCATATTCACTATCATTAGAAACTTGGAGGGCACACACATACATACAATACTTCCAATCCTAATTAATTAACAGACATGATCATTTCGTCATATATGGCACTTCCTCATCTGTCCACCCAATTAAATTAAGTGCCCTCCTGAGCCGTCTGCTCTTCCTCTTATCAGTGATTACATCTAAGTGACAGATCACTTGGGTGGTGATGGATATGTGGGCCACTTGGGTGCCAACAGCAGTGGCCTGGTTTACCAGGCAACTACTATAGAAGGCTGGTCCTTGACCAAACTGTGGGAGTAGGAAAAAACTAGAAACCAGTGACAGGTATATTACAGACCACAGATATACTGAATGCCACCCATCATCTTGAAGTAGTACTCTTTGCTTATGACACAACCTATACCTTACCATGCTCTGAAACCCAGACTTAAAACACTATTGATAATGATGATCTAAAAAAAAAATTATTTACTTGGATAATAAATAAATTCACTCTTAATATAATAGGACATTGTGTATGCCTTTTGGGACAGAACCAGGTCTGCTTTTAGACATCAAAATTAATGAATCGGAAGTGGAGAACAATGATGAGGATAAGTTGCTAAGCCTGTTTGTATGTAATAAATTAAAATTTAATGCATGTTTATATAAAAAATATAAATGGTCTACCACAAAAATTGCTATTATGTTTCTCACTCTATATTAACACTACTATTTCATTTACCCATACCTCACTTATGAAATATGTGCTTGAGGTTTCAACCTCAGCTGTCCACCTCAAACCAATTATCACAACAAAAGGCATATATCAGAACCATAACACCACATCACTAAGAAATTTCCTGGAAAATTGTAACAGAAAACAGGCATCACACTCAAAACAAACTCCTTTAATTTATTTTCCATGTGTTTGCATTATTCAAGGGAGGTTCAGTGATGCTGGTGATTGTAATAGTAATGCTTATTTTCACCTGAGCCTCTGTAGAATGCACTGCTAATAAAAGGGTAGAAAATGTGGAGTATCTTGCCAAATTAATTAAAAAATTGTAACGATCATATCAGATGAAAACTTTAAACAAATTATATACAGTGGAACCCCGGATTTCGTACTTAATCCGTTCCAGAAGGTCGGTCTAAATCCGAAACGTATGAAAGCCAAAGTAATATTTCCTATAAGAAATAATGTAAATACAATTAATCCATTTCAGACACCCAAAACATATTAACAAAAAATACATTTTTTAAAGAATAACTATAGTTTTACTTACAGAAAACAATGAGAAATATAAAGCACTAATGAAATGGGTAATTGAACATTTAAATCACTATTACATACCTTTATTGAAGACTCTTGTTTGTGTATGGAAGAAGGCGAGGAGGGGAGAGAGAGGAGAGCTTTTTGTTTGGAAGGGAAATCCCCCTCCATAAGGACTTCAGGTATCAAAGCATTATCCGGGGTCACTTCTCTTCTTTGTCTTTTACTGGCACTGGACCCCTGTCACACTAAAAATCTGTCCAGAGAGCTCTTGTTTCTGGCATCTCTCTAAGATTTGCCTAAAATGGGACAAATTGTCACTGAACATGTTGTAGATACTGTCGTGTGGGTATTAGGGAGGTAAATATGGTTGGAAGTAAACTCACGGATGGATGGTGGAGTAGATATATTACGTGAGTTGGGAGAGGTACCAGGCCACGTCTGTACAATGATAGGTCTACGGCGGTTGTGTGACGTCACATGCAAAGGGACCAGCTGTATAAGCTAAGATGAATACTAATACACTACACAAGTGTATATATAATACTGACACGACAATACGGCTTGTATCAAGCTCGGCTAAATGTACGCCACTTGTATTTTTCTACAATCTCTCTCTTGAATTCTATCGTGTTTCTCACCTTTACCAAAGGGCTGGCACTAGGAACTTTCTTTGGGCCCATGGTGGCCCAATAGTTAAGCACAAAAAACAATGGATTATTACGAAATGTTTCGGATGAACTCGCGAAGTAATGCTCTCTCGACCAGTGACAGAGCCAGACTGAGACACATACACATGAGTGGCGGCGTCCTGAGTGGGATGCATCTGATACGTACGATTTCCAGGTGGAGGTACGAAATCCGGACCAAAATTTCGCCCAAAAAAGTGGTCTAAATCCGAAGCGTACTATATTCGGTGCTTACAAAATCCGGAGTTCCACTGTAGTTAATGTATTTCCCAAAAGCATTTTTAATGTAACTTCTTAAATTGCAATTAAATATTTACTTCCAGGTTATAGTTTGTCATGTTCCTTATTTTTTAAAATTTAATCATATTTCCAACAATTATTATTTTATTTTTTAATTCTCTTGAATTTAAATTTAACAAAATTTTAATTAAATATTTGAATGCTCATTTACCACTCATTATAGTTTGATTATTATAGTGATGCAGTTAGTGGCCCGGGGAAAACTTTTTTGGTGGATTTATTGGTATTAGTTAACTTTCAAACTCCACTGTATTTAGTGTGAACTGCATTTCTATACATATGTCAGATTTCTATATTTTTATATTGTTAGTATTAGTCCTACTGTAGTTTAAGACTGCTTGAAATGCTATGCATAACTGTGGGCTTTTGCTTGTAAGATATGTGCACTTAACCTACTATTGTATCCATTGTGTATCTTCTTGGTAAATACAATTATCACTTTCACATCATTATTATCATAGTCTGAAGATTACAAAGTTAATTCATTTCGTAATGTTAAGTAATAAAATTTTGGCAGGCTTGAAATTGGCTACTATTAACCCTGTTTAATCGCTGTTTTAAACGAAAAAACGGTCAGAGTTTTTTTTCTCATTATGCAGTGTGTGGTGCAGGATTTTTTTTATACTGCGCACACTGACCACATAGACCCATTCTTTCATATGTAGGGCTACCAGCCATTTCCCACTTAATTTGAGGCCGCTAGAATTTGCGCATACTAGTACGGCACCAACCCCAAAAGTGTTAAGCTATATTATATAGTAATCTCTTGCTTGGCTGAGAGGGTTGTGTTCCTGAAGTTTAGTGTGCACGCTAACAATACATTGCACTTAGTAAATAACACATGGCATAAATCTGGTTGTTTCAAACATCTCTTACATTAACCTGCCCCCTTCCTCTTCAAACACTATTTTTTTTTTTAAGTACAATCAAACCTATGTTTTTGTATGCCCTGCTTTGTATGTAAAACTATAGTTATTCTCTATAAAATGTATTTTTTGTTAATATTTTCCATGAGAAATAATGTAAATCCAATTAATCTGTTCCAGACACCCAAAAATATTAACAAAAAAATACATTTTATAAAGAATACAGTGAACCCCCAAGTATCGGCTGTAATCCATTCCAGGAGCTAGGCCTTAACTCGAACTGGCCGAAAGTCGAACCATTATTTCCCATAAGAAATAATGTAAATACAATTAATCGGTTCCAGACACCCAAAAATATTCACAAAAAATTAATTTTTTAAAGAGTAACTATAGTTTTACATACACAAAACACATACTAACAACACACATTAAAGTTATAAATTTACATTTAAAATAACATTTACGTACTTACCTTTATTGAAGAGACTTGCTGACATCTGGAAGATAGGGAGGAGTGAGGGAGGGCTTAGTGTTTGGAAGGGGAATCCCCCTCCATAAGGACTTAGGTATCAAAGCCCTATCTGGGCTTACTTCCCTTCTTGGTCTTTTAATGTCACAAGGACCAGCTTGAGAGTCACTGAACCCGTCTCACAAAATAACTGTCCACAGTCCTCTGTTTCTGGTGCCTCTTTAACATGTTCCTGAAGTGCAATATGGCTCTGTCACTGAACTTGTTGCAGAGATGGCTTATTTCAGCTTGCTCAGGGTGGTATTATTCCATATTGAATAAATTTCCTTAATCTCAGTTCGATGGTGTTCCTCACTTTCTTTACCACAGGGGTGCCACTAGGAAGCTTCTTTGGACCCATGGTGACTTGTTTCACTAAACCAGCAATAAACACAATAAAATTATTGTGAAATGTTTGAATGAGCACGCTGGGTAATATTCACTCAATGGTAAACAAAGCTAGATTGGCTCACGACGCCTGCGCGAGGAGGCGGACAGGTCTGGTACGCTGGCCGAAACTCGGGGAAAAATTGGGCCGAAAAAAAGCGACCGAAACTCGAGTCGGCCAATACTCAGACCGGCCGATAGTCGGGGGTCCACTGTAACTATAGTTTTACATACAAACTAGGCATACGAAAACAAAGGTTTGACTGTACAGGTATCTTTTTATCTTCAGTTTTAGAGTACAGCATACAGTAAAGTACAACTTAACTTTCTTCTGGCAGACACATTGAGCATTATTACTAACCACAAGGTACATTGTTATCTGTGCAATGATTTTTGAGTGCTGCAATTTTCCTGAATACTGCAGAAAGATATACAGTGGACCCCTGGTTTACGTACCTAATTCGTTCCAGAATGCTGTTCAAGTGCCGTTACCAAACGAATTTGTTCCCATAAGGAATAATGTAAATTAGATTAGTCCTTTTAGACCCCCAAAAATACACTTACAAAAGCACTTACAAAAATACACTTACGTAATTGGTCGAGTTTTGAGTAGTACGTAAACTGAGGGGTCCACTGTACAGTGGAGCCCCGGTTTTCATCTTTAATCCGTTCCAGAAGGTCAGCCGAAAACCGATTTGTACGAAAACTGAAGTAATACAGTGAAACTCCAGATTTTGTACCCACTGAATATCGTACGTTTCAGATTTAGAGCACTTTTTTGGGCAAAATTTGGGTCCGGATTTTGTACCTCCGCCCGGAAATCGTATGTATAAGACGTGTCCGCCTGCCCGGGATGGCGCCACTCATGCGTACGTGTCTCAGTCTGGCTCTGTGGAATCTAAAGTGTCATTAGGGATGTCCATGGGGTTGGAGGTGAGTGTCCAGAATGTGGAAGAGTTGGTGGAGGACCACAGGGAAGAGCTAACCACTGAAGAGCTGCAAGACCTTCATCTGGAACAGCAACAGACCACAGGAGGAAATTGCTTAAGAGGACGAGGAAGAGAGAGGGGAGAAGGTGCCTTCTTCAGTGATTTAGGACATTTGTGCAAAGTGGAATGAGGTGCAAACTTTTGTGGAAAAATATCACCCTGACCAAGCTGATACAAGCCGTATCTGCAACATGTTCAGTGAAAATACTTTGTCCCATTTTGGGCAAATCTTAGAGATGCCAGAAACAGAGCTCTCTGGACAGATTTTTAGTGTGACAGGGGTCCAGTTCCAGCAAAAGACAAAGAAGGGAAGTAACCCTGGATAGGGCTTTGATACCTGAAGTCCTTATGGAGGGGGATTTCTCTATCAAACAATAAGCTCTCCTCTCTCTCCCCCCTCCTCGCTTTCTTCCATACGCCAACAAGAGTGTTCAATAAAGGTATGTAACAGTGATTTAAATGTTCATTTATCCATTTCATTAGTGCTTTATATTTATTTCTCATTGTTTTTTGTATGTAAAACTACAGTTATTCTTTAAAAAATGTATTTTTGTTAATATTTTAAAACACTAATGAAATGGATAAATGAACATTTAACATCACTTTTACCTTTATTGAAGACTCTTGTTGGCGTATGGAAGACAGCAAGAAGGGGAGAGGGAGGAGAGGTTATTGTTTGGAAGGGTAATCCCCTCCATAAAGACTTCAGGTATCAAAGCCCTATCCGGGGTTACTTCCCTTCTTTGTCTTTTACTGGTACTAGGACCAGCTTGAGTCACTGGACCCTGTCGCACAAAAATTCTGTTCAGAGAGGCCTGTTTCTGACACGGCTTGCAACAGCTTTGTTAGGGTAATATTTCTCCACAAAACTTTGCACCTCACTCCACTTTGCACAAATTTCCTTAATTGCTGAAGAAGGCACATTCTCTCCTCTCTCGTCCTCCTCCTCTGAAGCAATTTCCTCAGCTAAGGTCTGTTGCTGTTCCAGATGAAGGTCTTGCAGCTCTTCAGTAGTTAGCTCTTCCCTGTGGTCATCCACCAACTCTTCCACAAGGCAGTTGCATGCGGATGCATGCAACTGCCTTGCCTTTTCACAAATTATCGCCTCCACAACACTATCTCCCGCTAACTGTTTTTGGTTGATCCACACCAACAACACCTCAACATCTTCAATTGTTTGCGATCTCTGTTTCGTTAGCACATTTACCCCTTTCGCAACATCAGCTTCCTTGATTTCTTTTTTCTTTGCCAGCATGGAACTGATCGTTGATTTGGATTTCCCATACATCCTCGCTAGCTCGGCCACACGTACGCCACTTTCGTATTTTTCTACGAGTTCTTTCTTGAATTCTATCGTGTTTCTCATCTTCTTTACCAAAGGGCTGGCACTCGGATGAACGCGCGGATTGAATTTGAATTTGAGTAATGCTCACTGAACGAGTAACAAAGGCAGACTGAGTCACGAACGTATGAGTGGCCGTGTCCCGCGGGTAGGCGGACGCGTCTCGTACAGACGATTTCTGAGCGAATGTATGAAAACGGAAAAGTTATCAAAAAAAGGGGTCGAAAACTGAATTGTACGATAACTGGACTGGACGAAAACTGGGGTTTCACTGTATATACGTATATGTACAGTACTAGTTAGGACTCTATGAACACTCCAAAACTCACCCTTTTATGTAAGTTTATTATTGTAAGTGCTTTTATAGGTGTATTTTTGGGGGTCTGAAATGGACTAATCTAATTACAGCATTCCTTATGGGAATAAATTAGTTTGGTAACAGCACTTTAACAGCATTCTGGAATGAGGGTGAGTTTTGGAGTGTTCGAATAGCGAGGGTCCACTGTATATATGCTGAGAGCTTACTTTAATTCCTGTTTTCTTGATGAAAATAAACTTGTTCAACCTGGTGTTGAGCAGGTTACATGTAGCTTTAATGGCCCTCATGTAGTCGATAAGTCCTAAACCCATTAACCAACCCGAATACTCCACAGAGCCTCATTACACAAGTGCCTCGCTACTTGGCTCTGTGCAAAATATTTTCTGGGGGCTAAAGCGAATCACTGACAGATAATTTGGGGCTCCTAACCCCAAAGTATGAGCAACTAGAACAAAGATCCAGCAGGTCATTTCCTTTACAGTGGACCCCCGGTGTTCGTGATTTATTCGTTCCAGAATGCTGTTCAAGTGCCGTTACCAAACGAATTTGTTCAAATAAGGAATAATGTAAATTAGACTAGTCCTTTTAGACCCCCAAATATACACTTACAAAAATACACTTGCATAATTGTTCGAGTTTGGAGCATCACGAACACCGGGGATCAATAACAAAAAAGGCACAATACCGTGATTACCGGGATCCACTGTATTTGGCCAACATTTCACTTAGCCCTTTGAAGGTCCGTCCCATAGCTCTATGACTTTGAAGTCAGGGTCCAAACCAAAGTTCTATGCTATGAGCTTGGTTCACTCAAATAAGCTGTGAGCGATAAATTTGGGCCTAGATATGAGAGAATGCATCTGTGAGGTAAGTGTGCACCATATACAGTGAAACCCTGGATTTCGTACTTAATCCGTTCCAGAAAGTCTTTCTAAATCCGAAAAGTGCGAAAACCGAAGTAATGTTTCCCATAAGAAATAATATAAATACAATTAATTTGTTCCAGACACCTAAAAATATTCACAAAAAATTCATTTTTTAAAGAATAACTATAGTTTTACATGCAGAAAACAATGATAAATATAAATAAATATAAACATTACATACCTTTATTAAAGACTTTTTGGCGTATTGACGAAGGCGAGGAGGGTAGAGGGAGTTGAGGTTATTGTTATAAGGGGAATCCCCCTCCATAAGGACTTTAGGTATCAAAGTCCTCTCTGGAAGTTACTTCCCTTCTTTGTCTTTTACTTGCACTAGGACCAGCTTGAGAGTCACTGGACACCTGTTGCACAAAAAAACTGTCCAGAGAGCTCTGTTTCTGGCATCTCTTCAAGATTTGCCTGAAGTGGGACAATGTTTTGTCACTGAACACACTGACAACCAAAACATTGGTAACTCACAAATACCCTCAGGTAACAAAAAGAAGATTATCACATCTGAAGACTCGATCTCTAAATGACAAAAATATGGCTTGTTTCAGCTTGGTCAGGGTGATATTTTTCAACAAAACTTTGCAACTCATGTCCTTAATCACTGAAGAAGGCACCTTCTTCCCTCTCTCTTCCTCCTCCTCTGAAGCAATTTCTTCAGCTGCAGTCTGTTGCTGTTCCAGTTGAAGGTCTTGCAGCTCTTCAGTGGTTAGCTCTTCCCTGTGGTCCTCCACCAACTCTTCCACATCCTGGCCACTCACATCCAACCCCATGGACTTCCCCAAAGACACAATACATTCCACAACAGGCATAGGGTTGACAGGGTCAGCCTCAAACCCTTGAAAATCTTTGTCGAGGACACATTCTGGCCACAATTTTCTCCAAGGAGAGTTCAAAGTCCTGCAAGTCACTTCCTGCCAAGCCTTACCTACAAGGCAATGGAGGATATTGAAGTGATCCCTCCAGAACTCTCTTAGGGTCAATTCAGTGTCCGAGGTCACTTCAAAGCACCATTGAAACATTGCTTTGGTGTAGAGTTTTTTGAAGTTAGAAATGACCTGCTGGCCCATAGGCTGGATGAGAGGAGTGGTGTTAGGAGGCAAGAACTTCACTGTTATAAAACTGAAGTCCCTAAACAATTGGTCTTCCAAGTCTGGAGGATGAGCAGGAGCATTGTCCAGTACCAGGAGGCACTTGAGTGGCAATTTATTTTCCAGGCAGTATTTTTTCACACTCAGGCCAAACACTTCATGGACCCAGTCAATGAAAATTTGCCTCGTGACCCATGCCTTATTATTATCTTTCCACATCACACACAATTTACTCTTGATAACATTTGTTTTTCTTGAACACACTGGGATTTTCAGAGTGATACACGAGTAAAGGCTTCACTTTGAGATCCCCACTAGCGTTACCACAGAACAAAAGAGTTAGCCTATCCTTCATCGGCTTGTGTCCTGGTAGTGCCTTTTCCTCCTTCGTGATGTAGGTCCTCTTTGACATTTTCTTCCAAAAGAGGCCTGTTACGTCACAATTGAACACTTGTTGGGGGAGGAATCCTTAAGCCTCTACGTACTCCTTGAATTCATCAACGAATTCTTCGGCCTCACGTTTGTCTGAACTTGCAGCCTCACCATGCCTTACAACACTGTGTATGCCACTACGCTTCTTGAATCTGTCGAACCAGCCTCTGCTGGCCTTAAATTCACTAACATCAGTACTCGTTCCAGGCACTTTCTTTATGAGATCTGCGTGTAACTGCCTTGCCTTTTCGCAAATGATCGACTCCACAACACTATCTCCCGCTAACTGTTTTTTGTTGATCCACACCAACAACAACTTCTCCACATCTTCGATTGTTTGTGAACTCTGTTTCGTTAGCATATTCACCCCTTTCGCAACTTTAGCTTCCTTGATTTCTGCTTTCTTTGCCAGGATGAAAAAGGTTGTTGATTTTGACTTCCCATACATCCTGGCAAGCTCGGCTAAACATATGCCACTTTCGTATTTTTCTACAATCTTTCTTTAACTCTGTCGTGTTTCTCAATTTCTTTACCATGGTGGCTTATTTCACAGTCACAATCAATAAACAAGCACAAATCTGGGGTTCCACTGTAAAACAAATCCTGCAGCACGCAGTGCATAATGGGAGAAAAAACTGTGACTGTTTTTGGATTAAAACAGCGACTTTGTGGTGTATATTTGTATGTTTTTTACGGTTGTATTTGCAGTTTCTTGGTCTCATTTGATAGAATGGAAGATATATTACACAAATAGACATGGTCGATTTTTGCCGATGTTCAACTGGTGGGTTTAATGTGCATTCACAAATGTGCTGTTATTATATAGTATACAATTATTACAATATTGCATAACAGTAAATCATCTATTTTTTGGTGTGAATAAAAATTCATAATGGGAATAAAAAATAAAAATGGAATTCATTTGTAAATGTTGCAGTTTTATAAATGTTGCAGTTTTATAACTGTAGTGTAAAGCACCCTTCTGGCAAGACAGTGATGGAGTGAATGATGATGAAAGTTTTACTTTTTCGGGCCACCCTGCCTTGGTGAGAATCGGCCGGTGTTAAAAAAAAAAAAAAAAAAATTTGTAAAGCCTGGAAATGTAACTAATAAACAGAGGAAATGTTATTTTAGTGCCAGGAATGGCTTCATTGTTTATTCTGGACCCTATTTTGAAATTGGAATATTTTGAACTGTGTGAAATTGGCCTAATTACCACTTTCTGATCACTTTATTGGGTAGTTAAAATAGTTGATTGGGTGATTTCTTGTGCTCAGTCGATAAAATAGAAGTTATACTAGCGAAATAGCTAAGAATTTGGTCAACTGTAATAAAGTAATTGGCCTAAAATGGGAGTCAAAGTGGGCAAAATCGCCAATGCGTAAATATCGCTAATGCAGCAAAATTTGCAAGAGTGTAATGTCATAAATTTTACATCAAATATCTTACTGTTTGCTTTATTACCTTCAGAAAAAGGTTCTCTACCATTTCATAGGAAAAAATAACAATTTTTTTTTTTAAATTCTTGGACCCTGTGGACATGTTTCAGATCGGGGGTTTGGACCCTGAAAAGGGTTAAACGTGAGCTTTTTTCAAGTGATCATGAAGGAAAGTTCCTCTCTTAGTGGAACATTGCAGTGTCTATGTTTTATCATACCTGTTGGCATCTTTTTGCTTTTCAAATAATAGTATACCTACTACAGTATATTTTATTAATTCTCAGTTCTTTTATTTCTTCCAACACAGTGGCAACCAAAAGGTTGCCACTGTTAATGTGCATTGACAAGGAAGAGAAATAAAGAAGTAAACAGTCTGTTACTTTTACAGTACACTAGTAAATGTAGCTACTCCACATGGTAATCAACCCACTGGGTCATACAGGCTGTATGTTCAAAGTAATCTGTTTTAATAAATGTTATATACATAATATATGAATGTTAGGAAGATTCACTATATATGTTTCTTTTGTCATAGTCAAACTTATGATTAACTGTGTGAAGTTTTTTGAATGCCCTGAAATGGGTAAGTACTACCTGTTGTTGATTCTGGGAGTCATTGTTTCTGCAGCCTGGTCCCAGACCAGGCCTCTACATTGATGGCCTGATCAGTCAGGCTTATTGGTGTTAACAGCAAGCAGTTTACAGGCTGGCTGCTCAAAAACTACCTAGAGGAACTTTTCAAGTTACCTCCTGAAGAGCGGGATATTGGTCTCTTGCTGATTTCGTCTTCTAAGAGAGATTTTACCAGAGTATACTGGTGCCAACACTCTTATATGGATGGTTGTGAAGCATGAGTTGAAAATGTTGCAGTGAGGAGGCGGTTAGAGGCAGGGAGAATGTCATGTTTGAGGGCAATGTGTGGTATGAATATTATGCAGAGAATTCACAGCTTGGAGATTAGAAGGTGTAGAGTTGCCAAAATTATCATCCAGAGGGTTTGGATATACAGAGAGGCTGGAGCAAAATAGGATGATTAAAAAGGACATACATATATCTGAGGTAAAGTAAAGTAAAAGTTTATTTCTTTGTAAATGTTACAATATGTAATGACAATTTTGGTTTGCTAAGTAGAAAGAAAGCCACTATCATGCCGGGGCATTTCGGGCAGACTAATCCTAATACATAGTAACTACTTAACCCTTTCAGGGGTTTTGACGTACTAGTACGTCTTATGCACCAGGGTTATTGACGTACTAGTACGCATAAATTCTAGCGCCCTCAAATCAAGCGGGGAAAGGCTGGTAGGCCTAGATGTGAGAGAATGGGTCTGTGTGGTCAGTGTGCGCAGTATAAAAAAAATCCTGCAGCACACAGTGCATAATGAGAAAAAAAACTCTGACCGTGTTTTTGGTTTAAAACAGCAACTTTGCAGTCTATTTTCGTATGGTATTTATGGTTGTATTCTCGTTTTCTTGGTCTCTTTTGATAGAATGGAAGATATATTACAGAAATAGAGATAATTTTCATTGGTTTCATGATGACAAGTACAGTGGTACCTCGACTTACGATGGTCCCCAAACTCACCCTTTTATGTAAGTTTATTTTTTTAAAGGCTTTTGTAAGTGTAATTTTGGGGGTCTAAAAGGACTAGTCTATTTTACATCATTCCTTATGGGGATAAATTCGTTTGGTAATGGCACTTGAACAGCATTCTGGAATGAAAAAATATCGTAAGTCGAGGTACCACTGTACCTTGAAATTGAGCGCAAAGTAGCGAAAATGTTCTATTTTTCCCGATGTTCAAGAGTAAACAAATCACGCCACATGTCCAATACACATCAACTGGTGAGTCTAATATTCTTGCACAAGTGCGCTGATATTATTTATACCATTTTTACAATGATGCAGTAATATACATAGCAGAAAACGTTCTATTTTTTGTGAGAAAAATTCAAAATGGAAAGCAAAAGTAATGTAAGAGGGGCCAGGAGATGTGACTAATGAACAGATAAAATGTTATTTTAGTGCCAGGAATGTCTGTCTTGTATATTCTGGATCCTATTTTGAAATTGGCATCTTTTGAAATTTGTGTGAAATTGGCCAAATTGCCAATTTCTGACCACTTTATTGGTTAGGTGAAATCGGCAAATTGGCGGTTTCTTGTACTCAATCGATAGAACAAATGGAATTCTAGCGAAATAGCTATGATTTTAGTAGACTAAAAAATTGGAATTGGCCGAAAATAGGGCTCAAAGTTGGCGAAATCGCCAATGCATAAATATCGTCAATACCACTAACTTTGCAAGAGCATAATTCCGTTAGTTTTCCATCAAATTTCATACTTTTGGTGTCATGATCGGAAAAAGATTCTCTATCATTTCATAAGAAAAACTAATTTTTTTTTTCTGAAAAATTTTCGACCCTGAGAACGAGTTAAGGATCGGGGGTCTCGACCCTGAAAGAGTTAAAACTAGACAAGATGATAGTACAGAGTAATTACTTAAAACTAGACAAGTGGTTTACTTGATTACAGTCATATTTAATCTTAATACTAATGTGAGGTAGTCAAGGTGGAAGTTTATAAAAATAATAAGTTTGAAGTTGCACATAATAAAAACTATTACTGTACAATTAATGATTCAGTCAATAATATTTCATGGACTGGCAGAAGTTTAAAAGTATAGAGGCCACATAATATACTGTAACTAGTTAGCAGTTGTTTTGGTTGATTTGGTTAGTATTGAGAGATAAGATAATTTTTTAGCAAAGTCCTAAATTTATAAGCAGTCAGGGGATCCTTTACCAGTTCCGGTAGCGAGTTTCAGATCTTCAGGCCCTTTATGTGCATAGCATTTTGGCATAGTGTGAGACTGACACGAGGGATGTTGAAGAGTCCCTTATGCCTTGTATTGTGACTGTGCATTCTGTTGTAACTGTCAAGGAGTAGTTAAAGTGGAGGGTTTATAGTGGAATTTAATGTTCTGTATATGTAGTAGGCATAATAATATGAGTGTATGCCTCATATATTTAGCAAGTTCAGGCTTTTGAAAAGTGGTGGGGTGTGCTGTCTTACACAGGAACTGGTAATCATCCGCACAGCAGTTTTTTGTTGGGTTATTAGAGGTGGTTGGCTGTGGTTGATCCCAAGGCACAAATACCATAGGTGAGGTAAGGATATATTAAAGAGTGGTATAGGGTAAGGAGTGTTGTTTGTGGTACATAGTATCGTATCTTGGAAAGGATTCCTACTGATTTGGAAATTTTCTTGGATATGTGCTGGATGTGGGAATGAAATTTAACCCTTTGACTGTTTCGGACGTATATTTACGTCTTACGAGCCAATGTTTCGGACGTATTTATACGCCTAAATTCTAGCGGCCTCAAATCAAGCAGGAGAAAGCTGGTAAGCCCACATGTGAGAGAATGGGTCTGTGTGGTCAGTGTGCGCAGTATAAAAAAAATCCTGCAGCAAGCAGTACATAATGAGAAAAAAAAAACTCAGACCGTTTTTTTTAATTAAAACGCCGTCTTTGAGGTGTGTTTTCGTATAGTATTTATGGTTGTATTCTCTTTTCCATGGTCTCATTTGATAGAATGGGAAACATATTACAGGAATAGAGATGATTTTGATTAGTTTCATGATGTAAACGATCTTGAAATTGAGCTCAAAGTAGCGGAAATGTTCGATTTTTGCCAATGTTCAAAAGTAAACAAATCACACCATGCGTCCAATACACATCAACTGGTGAGTCTAATATTCTTTCACAAGTGCACAGATATTATTTATACAGTTTTTACAATAATGCAATAGTCTGCATAACAATAAATCTTCTTTTTTTTGTATGAATAAAAAATCAAAATAGAAAGCAAGAGTAATGTAAGAGGGGCCTAAAGACATGACTAATGAACAGATAACATCTTATTTTAGTGCTAGGGATGTCTGCATTTTTTATTCTGGACCCTATTTTGAAATAGACATCTTTTTTATTTTGCATGAAATTGGCGAAATTGCGATTTTCTGACCACTTTATTGGGTAGTTGAAATCAGTAAATTGGTGATTTCTTGTACTCAATCGATAGAACAAATGGAGTTCTAAAGAAATAGTTATGAGTTTGGTCGACTGTCCCAATGGAATTGGCCTAAAATAGGGCTCAAAGTCGGCGAAATCGCCGATGCGTATATATCACTGACATCGCTAACTTTGCAAGAGCGTAATTCCGTAAGTTTTTAATCAAATTTCATACTTTTGGTGTCATTACAATCGGGAAAAGATTCTCTATCATTTCATAAGAAAAAATAATTTTTTTTTTCCAAAATTTTCCGACATAGAATGACAGTTTCAGAATGGGGCCTCCGACAGTCAAAGGGTTAAGATTCCAGTCAAGGAGAAGACCTAGAAATTTACCCTCAGTGTGTCTTGATATAGGTGAACCATTTATCGATATATTAAGCTGGATATTTAAGGCTCTGTTGCCAAACAGCATGAAGAATGTTTTGTCTATGTTGAGAGTGAGTTTGTTGGTCATCATCCTAGTACAGTATATATTTTTAGCAGCTCGTTGTTTACAGTGTTTCTAAGCACAGTTGGGTTTGAATGGGAGTAGACATAAGTAGTGTCATGTGCGAATAGAACTGGTTTAAGTAGTTGGGATGCATTGGGGAGATCATTGATGTAAATGAGAAAGAGGAGTGGGCCTAGGACACTACCCTGGGGTACTCCTACAGCTACAGGCTGGATAGCGGAGTTGACTCCATTTGCATACACATACTGATGTTTGTCGTTAAGATAAGATTTTAGGTAATCAAGGGAATGTCCACTGATGCCATAATGATTTAGTAGTTTTAGGTGCAGGAGATTGTGGCGACTGTATCAAATGCTTTTTGTAGGTCAAGGTAGAAAGGAAGAGGGATAAAAGTTGTCCCAGGATGGGTTGAAGGGAAGGGGTAAGGGAGGTTTTAAGTGCAAGGGGCTTGAATATCCAACAGGCTTGTGTTACCGTGTTAAAGAGGAATGAGTGGAGGCAAGTGGTTCTTATAATTTGATGTGCTGTTGGAGTGTGAGCAGGGTAATATTTATGAAGGGATTCAGGGAAACCAGTTAGCTGGACTTAAGTTCGGGAAGTGAGAAATACAGTGCCTGCACTCTGAAAGAGGGATGGGGATGTTGCAGTTGGGAGTGTTATCTGAGCTGTGATGTTGGCATGCTCCTGGCAAGACAGTGATTGAATGAATAACGGTGAAAGTATCTCTTCTTTTTCGGGTCACCCTACCTTCGTGGGAGATATCCAGTGTTTGCCTTGCTTTATCACATTATAGATAGTGAGATAAGTACCTTATGTATTGTGATCACAGTACTGTGTTTTCTATTGATGCAGTTTAAGTTGCAGTCAGATACTGTAGTACAGTATTATAGCTGAAGTCAAGTGCTCCTGCCAAAAAAATTAAATTTTTTTATGTATATTAATTTTGGATAGGCAGTACATTTGTCTGCATATATTTACAGTAATTTGATGCTATATTAATTGCCTAATAATAATGTACCACAAGATTTGATTAAAGTCTTATTGTTAATTACTTTTATCACCAAGATGGTCTGTCAGATGTTAAGAATTGTTTTGTTAGCAAGCTGGTTTATGCATTTTGTTAGCATGCAGGTTTACATATTTTGTTATCAAGCTGGTTTACACATTTCACAATGGAGGTATCTAAAATTATTGTGCAATGAGATTAACACGAACTGATATTGATGCTGCTCCTTAATCTACATAGTTTTGTTTTTACCTTGTAATGTTGAATATTTTAAATTCATTGTGTATTTTGTAAAAAATAATAATAGTCTAATGACAAATGAACTTATTGTTATCAATGATAAACATGGGCTTAAAGACTCTGAATAAGTGTAAAAACAAACAAAGAGAAACTTTGTGAAGCAATATTGATAGTGCATAATATATTTGCAGCTTAGAACTTGTAATGTATCCTATAATGATAAGTAAGGACCTTTCTGTAATTTATTTTAAATTAAAAATAAGATATTTACCAGATGTGTATCCCTGCCATATTGTGATTGAAGAACTTGGCATGAGAAAATATCCACAATTACAAGATGTTGAGAGATATACAGTCACCTCTCTTGTAAATCTCTTCTATGTAGTGCAATTGAAATAGCACGTTCTATGGAGGTCCCTGCATGCATTATTTAATTTTGGATGTACTTTTTTCATTCGCATTCATGAAAAATTGCACTGTATATAGGAGCTTTGTAACAGAGCTAACTACATTTTCAAAACCTATAGTTTTTGCTATTTAGTGCCTATTGGCACTAAATGCAGTGTATACATGGCATGTGCAGATTTGTGTATGAATGTATAGAAGTCCCATGTAGTGTTGCAGATGTGTGAATGAATGTACTTCACTTGCTTAGGGAGAGCATTTCTTTCGAGTTTTGACAATTGTCTTCCCTTCCTTCCTATCCTCTTTCTCACTCTTACCTTCACTATACCTCTTTAATACTCATTTTATTTCGTTGTTTATATTTATTGCAAACATGTTAATTACTAAAGTTACATCCGATAAATTCAACATTTGATCTGTTGAATAATATGCTATAAAAGATTGCAAATCACCTTCACCTTAAGCACCGGACATGTATATCTGCATGACAAGTTGCAGATTTTAACACACATTCCTTCACTGTTTTGTATCTTGCCATATACGTATTTGTATTCCTTCCTATTGCATTTCTTGTATACTTTTATTGACTCCCCTTTCATTTACATTTTATTTTTTGATCTTGGTAATACAAGTAATATTTTTTTTTTGTGCTGCTGGAACCCACTTAACTTTAAATACATATACTATATGAGGTTCATGACAAAAATACCAGAGTATTTTCCATAAATATATTTTTGATGCAATAAGGAAATGCATAGAACTTTGTTGGCTAATTATAGAAACATGCTGGGTCTATGCATTTCTGTGACCTTTATTATTGTGTTACCAAACGTTCATTTGGTGTCTTCGTCATTTGTCATAAAAATGCTTTTTGTTCCCTCTAAACTTTGTAGCTTTATTTATTTAATTTGTTTTTGCTTTATTGCTCAGTTTTTGTTTTGTTACTTTTCCTTAAGTTTCCACATTTGTTCTCTTGGTAGTGCCATCATCCTTGGTGTGGCCCTTCCCTCTCCATTAGGTGTGCTGTGCTTAGACTGGTGGAAGCTGCGGCCTTAGAAGAGAGGCGTTTTAGCCTCAATCACGTGTTTCTCTTGATTTTCTTGGCTCAATTCAATTGATATCTGGAAAAAGTAATAATCGCTTAAGTCATCAAAAAAATTTCCTTCCAAGGCTTTAGACAAACAAAATATTTTTGACTGCCCAATTTTGAGGCCACAACTTGCAGTCTTGCTAAAGCACAGGTGGTGACAGGCATTGTGCAGTATGGTGCAGATACTTGACTGTCACCTTTGTTAGCTGTGCACTTTCAATCGTTAAAGCAAGTGTTTGCTGTCTTCCGATGCCTGTCACTGCATGCATTGATATAGAAATTACCTGTTTAAAGTTAGTAATTGGTTCAGTTGGGAATGATCAAATGACTGACAGTGTCCTTTTCCGTTCTTTTTCCAGATTATCAATTGCTTCAAAAATTACAATTTATCAGCGCCTCCCACCAGTACATGCACTGGCCATCGCGTCGCCCTGCCGTCTGTCCGGGATGTGGCAAGTTCTTTAAATTCAAGTACAATATGAAGATCCATCTGAAAAAGTGTGTGCAGGTGCAAGGTCATCTGAGTGGTGGGATGTTGGGTGGCAATGTTGGTGAGGAAGTGGCAGCACATCCAGCACTTCCAGCTCCACCACCACCACCAACACATGCTCATGGCACTCACTCAACTTCCTGACTGGCAGCGCTGAGCCAGGATGCCCCATCCACCAACATTCAAAAAGCTCCTCCATCATCTCCACCCCTGTCTTCGCTGCAGCCATCACATGATCTGCCGCACTCGCCAACACTGTTAGCTACCTTAGCTGCAAGACGGCAGGCTACTGCAGGGGAGAGAAAGTGGTACCCTTATTAGGGCATCCTGCAGTATTACTGCCTGCAGAGTTTCACGCTGAACCCGCCAAGACACCTTATCTGGGACTTGGCATGGGGCCCCAGAGGAGACATCAAGAACCTTGGTGATAAGTCACCTTGCAGCCTTCGTGGTTACCCCGCACGAGTAGAGCTTATATTTCACAATGTGATTGTTGATGTAGTGAAGGCTGCTATATGTGACATGATTAATAGAAACCAGGGCTTTGTACAGGGTTGACATTGTCTTCCAGCTTCCTGTCATGCGCTGCAATCTGCTCATGAAAGATGAGCTGAGAGTGTTTTCCATGTCGTGAATATGTAAACACCAAGGTTTAGCGGCTTAAGTGTGGCAGCATAGCTGCCCTGTTATGTAATTGAAGGTTAATGGTTTAGTTGTAATAAGTGAGTTA
The DNA here is from genome assembly GCA_009830355.1 of Cherax destructor. Classification (NCBI taxonomy): domain Eukaryota; kingdom Metazoa; phylum Arthropoda; class Malacostraca; order Decapoda; family Parastacidae; genus Cherax; species Cherax destructor. Next base: position 38,991 of record WNWK01013490.1, read on the forward strand.
ATGAATTAAGGAAGTCAAGATGTTAATTATTAAGTACTGGGAGCTTGATTTTGTGAACTGTATAGCAGCAGCAGCAGCAGCTTTTAAAGATGGACGTGCCAAATGCGGGGTGTGGCTAATAGCCTTGCCAGTCTAATGTACGGAATACTGTATAACATGGGCTGGGTCCCGCAGTTCTTATGATGGCCAACAGTCATCGCTGCAGCTGGCATGGCCTCAGTCACAGCAACAGTAACAGCAAGCAGGCAACAGTCAGCCAGGTTCAGCATAGCAAATCAGATTGGCAGCAGTTAGCAGCAGCAGCAGCAACAGTCAGGCTCAGTACAAATATTACGGGTTACATTGCTCGTTCCCTTGCTGCCCTGCACATGGGGCGCAGCTTGTCAGGTGAAACAATCAATGTGTGACCTCAGAGACACTTGCTCACTCTATGGCAGGGATCAGTACCTCACAGGGTTGGTGGTAATTTGCTTCTCTCATCCAGTGCCATCATTAGTAACAGATTTTGTGATGACATGGAGGAAAGAAGCAGTGCTGTCATCCCGACAACAATATTACCTCATTATGCGCTTTAAACAGGGTGAATCCTAGCACCTGGCCTTACTACTGTCAGGCCTTATGATGCAAAGTTCACTCTGCCACATAAATTATTTTCCTACAGTACCTCATGCTTATGTCAGGGTTACAAGAACCTGGCATCATCTAAATTAGTCCGTAATGCATTTATACAGTATAAACATTACCTACAATGTTCCTCAGGTATTTTTTATGACTTCTCTGTGGTCCACAGGTCTGAATTCCCCGGGGGAGTGTGCGGCTCCCAATCTCAGCTGCAACTGTTTGCTGGGCACCAGAGCCAGGGCAGTTGAGCCAGGCTACCTTACACTACTTGTTGCCCATTGTTTGTAGTATTATTGTTGTTGTTGAGATTGAAGAACTATTATTTAAAGGGTAGTGTAGTGGCTCTTTCTGCCCTGCCTCGGGTGTTCGGGTCAAGCCCAGCAGCAGCAGCAGCAGCAGCAGTAAAGCAGTGGTGTGGCCACTGCGCCCACGTACAATCAGGGTGCCGTCCTCTCCCGGGGCACAATCTACCTCACAGTGCAAACATATTGTATCCTGTTAATATAATAGGAGCACTTTGTATTGTAGCTACTGACCAACCTACCTATCTTCCAGTCTCCATCTGGTGATCAAAGTGACAACTTCAAAAAAATAACCAGTCCCATGGCAGCTTTCATGACCAGCTACAGTTGTGTACTACAGGCATGGTTAGGCAAAGAAGCTGCACCTGTTATTAAACTGCAGCCTTTCTGCTTTTCCATCACAGCAGCGCACACATTAATAAATCATCCCTATGAACTTCTAAAAGTTGGATTAGTTTTTTTTAAAGTAGCTGGTCATAGGAAGCAGCCTTTATCTGTGTTCATAAAATTGGCGATATGTAAAGCACTTATTAGTAGTTAAGCAAATATTTCCCTCTTTATGAATGTTGGGAGTGAAGGAAACTTGTCAAGCCTTTCTTTTGTTTACATGGGTAATGTATACAATTGGCAATTGTTTCAAGACATTAATGATTTATAACTCATTCAGAAAACCAATAAAGTGGTCTTAATGTTTCTACCATCCAAATGCTGAATTTTCACACTCTTGATTAGTAAAGAAATCTACTTTTGTTCCCAGTTGAGTTTTTTGGGTTTAATGTTTTCCCATTCCCCCCTTTTAGCTTGAGGTGCGTGCTTTGTGGTGAGGGTTCAGAGGGGTGTGGAAGTCTCGGCAGTTGGTGGTATTCGTGGTTTGCCACGCTAAAACTAAGAGAGGGCTCTAAATTGTACTAGTGACATTCATTGACAGGGAAATTTTTATGGTGTGGAAGCATGTCTATAAATCTTGTCACTTTGACATAATTGTCATTGGGTTTACTAAGAAGATTGAGATTTATGACAGTGTATTTCTGAAAAATATATGACAGACATAGGTCTATAATTTTACTAATTGTATGCTGTGCAAAGGTGCTCAATGTTAATCACTGCTTGATAAATTTTTTAACATATTTAGAGTTACGATTAATGTTTCCAGATTGTATGGTTCCTACAAATTATTGAGGAAGCAGTGTAGTGAGCACAGATGTTCAGTTCCAACATCTTATGTTGTGTTGTCTGGAGGTGCTACCCATCTTGTACCAGGAGTTACATATTTACATCTTGGCAATGCACAATTATTTTTCATGTTATCCTTACCATAGTTCATCCACAGCTCCATAGTAACCAGTGTCCTGTTCTAGGGGCACAGTACTCCACTTCCATTATTCGTGTCCTCATAGCACCATAGTAACCAGTGTCTTGTTGTAGGTGTACAGTACTCTTCTTCCATTGTTAATGTCCTTACATTGCAGGAGTCCTTGACTACTGCACTCCTGGTTTAGGAGTGCAGTATTCAACTCCCATTGTTAATATCCTCATGTGCATGACACTTAATTTCACAGTAACATTAGTCTAAGACTTGATATCAGTAATAGTATTTGTGGTATTCAAAATGTAGTCTGGAAACTTTCCAGATTCCAATTTGAAGAGAACAAATACTCTATATTTCAATTTATATACTCAAAACAGCTATTATTGTTATTGTTATATGTTCATATCATTTTAGCAAAGCATTCTTCCATTACTTATGTTTCTCATTGTGCACTCTTCATTATGGCATTCTCATCAGATATTCATTCCCTTTTAAAGTACCTCATCATACTTCTTAAGAGTTTTTCATGCATTGAACTCATCATCCTGGCCATAATAGCTACACATAATGTGTGCTAAACTGGTGGAGGATGCAAACCATGATGGTAGCACTCCAGGTATACACAACATACAGCAACAAAAGACACACAGTAACAATGTCCTTCCCAGGCCAGGCACTGCTCGTCCTTGTGAAGGATCGCCAAAGAGCCACAGGCTGTGTGGTTTTCCCTGGTGATCTTTGGGATGTATTGACCATTTCCTGTACAGTACCTAAAGGGTGGTACTTTTCACTGAATATGTTATAGAAAACACCCATTGACCACTAGGATAGCCTCCACCTAATATGGCATATATAAAATGAATTTGAGTTTTGTGGCAGTAAGCCAAACCTGTGGTGTCAAAATGCACAGATCTGATAGTCGAGATGTGATGGAGTGGAGCTGTGAGACAGCACGCATCCCCATGTATTGTTCATGGGGAGTAAAACAGCACCCAGTGCGTTGCAGTCAGTAAGGTAGCCAGGCACGGAATGGCTGGGATGGACCTTGTTTTGCGTCAATCGTTGCTGTTTATCTTACTGTATCCAAATGGGGCGGGACTACGGCTGGCTCAGGTTGTCAAGACACATTGTGTCCAGAATTATGATTCCGATATAAAGTAGCCTGTCCCCCACTTTCTCTCTCTATTGCAATTAGGTAGACACTTTCGTGGCCAGAGTTGATTTTATTTTTTCCTGTATTTTAGAACTGAAAATGATATTTCAGAGGATAATATTGCACTTTCTTATTTTTATTATTATTATTGTTTATTATTATTATCACAGTATTATTATTTATATTAATAATTCTTTTAGTGTGGCAAATTGTCACTGAAATAATAGAATTTTATTACAAAAAATGGAATTTAATTAAAGCAGTTGAGTTTGCCATGAAGATGTGCTACCCACGGTGGTGCTAAAACACTTAAGCACGGCTCTTATACCAGTGAACCTCCGGTGCACGGGCATATCAAGTTTGATTGCTGAATGACCCATTTTTTTTTTTTACGTGTGAAAGATTTTCTTATCCTACTCATATCATACTTTATTCTTTATCAGTAAATTCCTAGTTATTACGATCTATTATCTATTACCTTCCACTTTTTTTTATGTTTTCAAAATATATATTTAGTGTTGATTTTCTTATTCAGTTTTGTTTATTTTGGATATTAGGATAAATTTTTGTCATTCTGTTATCTGTTAGGAGCTCTGGGGATTATCTTTCCCATGACCCGGTTTCAGACCAGACCAGTGATAAATGGCAAGTCATTGTTATCCCAACATAGCTTTACCCAATGAATATGTCAACGTCATGTTATATTCTCACATCACAGCATTTCTTCTTTGACATCTTCCAGTACTCACCTAAAAAAATGTGTTTCCTAATGGTTGTCAAATATGGAAGTCCATTGAGATTAACTTAAGAAACCTTCCAGCACTTTATCGCCTTTCCATGTTGATGGAGTCTCAGTGCCCACAGTCTTATCACTTACACTCTACCAACAAATTTTTACTTTAAATAATGGAGAATTCCCCTCCCCCCTCCCTTTTTTAAATTTTGCTGTTACTTATTGCCCTTGACTTTGAACAGTTGAAAGATACTGTTTGGACTGCATCTGATGGATTAGAATTCTTTTCTCTCTATTTTTATTATGATATTTGTAATGACAGTAAATTAGTCATGATAACAGTAAATTGTAATTAATAGTAAGAAGTTAATTAAGATAACTTAAAATTAGATGCAGATTCATAAAGTTAGTGAATGTTAAAAACATTAAATAACCAGATGGTTCAAGTGCTTTTTAAATCTTAAAATGCAATATCAGTTAATGAATAAGACACGTGCAGTGCTTGGGTATCATTATTGGTGACATGTAACACTGAAGACTGTACGTCACTGAAGTCTGTTGTGCAGGTGAAACACTTCAGCAGCAAAGATAGTGAAGTGTTATACATGTCTCATTCATCAACTTGTCGGTATTGTATACTGTACCATCAATAGCCACTGAAGAAAATCATGGAAGCATTGTCCTGAATGTTCTCCACTCTCCCCTCCCTCCTAAAATGTGCTGTACATGATCTTACCCCTATGGTGTTCTCTCCATCCCTCTCCCCTCCTACCATGTGCTGTGAATGATCTGACCCTCCTATGGTATGCTCTCCACCTACCATGTACTGTGAATGATCTCACTCCCATGGTGTGCTCTCCACCTTCCCTTCCTCCTGCCATGTGCTGTGAATGATCTCATCCCCCATGGTGTGCTGTCCATTCCCCCTCCCACCCACCATGTGCTCTGAATGATCTCCTACATGGTGTTTAGAATTTTTATTAAATTAATGAGTATAATTTTCCTATCCAATCCAGAGCAAACAGTATGTACAGGTCAGCCATCACTAATCCGGCAATCAGTTATCCAGTTCCATCGGTAATCTGGCACTAATTTCAGCTAGCATAAATTCAAATTTCACCATTATACTGACTCAGAAATTGTGCAGATGGTTGTAAATCCACAGCAACAAGCCAGTGGAGGAGAAAGCAGTGATGAAAATGAAGATGTAGCAGAAAGAGTCTCGATTGATAGGTTAATTAAATGTATTCTAACCTAACCACTCTGTAAATCGGCAAACTCACTAATCCGACACATTACAGGTCCCAATGATGCCGGATTAGTGATGGCCGACCTGTATACACAGAAAGGTGTATATCTCTGTGTGTATACTCCCAGAGTTTCCTTCAATTCCTATTATAGATATTGAAGTATTCTTGACTGGTGGTGTACAGGTGACATGTAGACTCAATGTCTCTTTTGTGTAGTCAGTAATCCCATTAGCCATTACTGAAACTATTCCTGTTTATTATTTTCACTTCACTCTCACTAATTCTGATGATAAGATCAACAAAAACTACTGTATTTTTTTCAATATTACTGTATTCTGTTTTATTGCTTTTATTACTGCATTTTGCATCATATACAACAGTTCCTAATCTTTCTGAAGTCTTTTTCACACCAGAATTTTTTTGGTGTGCATGTGTGCACAAGAGAAAGCAAGTATGAATGAGTGTGAAAGTTAGCTAGTTCCATACACACATTTTTTTACTTAAAGGTTATAAGTTATATAGGTCAAATATATGCTCAAGGGAATACAGTTGTCAATCTGTCTCCCAGTTAATAATGTGTTCATAGATGACGTTTTTGAGTACTGTAAATGTGACTGTTTGTGTGTTTTTGTTTGTTTAAACTATATGGAAAGTAAGTAGCCTTGGTGTGCCCGTGAACCAACTTGACAATGAGAGTGCTGGTGGGTAAACTGAGTAGCCAGAAGCACACTGATGGTTTCTGACACCTGTTTTCTTGCCACCCTTGCTGTGCAAGCAGATTGTCTGAACCTCAGAATTTTTTTTTTCAACGTGGTGTGACGGGTTGGGCCGAGACATCTTGTTAAGACGGGGTTTATGCTTTGGAATATTTTTTATTAAAGATACATTCCCCTTTAGCATATCATGTTTTATTATGGTACTCAAAATTTGGTTAGTTAAATTTATTACGTTAGATACAGTTCTTGACAGTAAATTTTTTGAGAGACTAGGGTTTAAAAAAGTCAGTTTTCTTCTTCCCTTTGCATCTCTAGAATTCATAAGTGATGAATTGCCATACATAATTTGATTAGTATATATTTGGAGAACTACATTATATTGTATAAGGTTTGTATACTCGAGAAAATGATGACATCATCAAGAGAGGATTTAGTTTCACACCCATCTCACCACTCAGACCAACTTGTAACACATATCACTTCTCTCGCTACTCGTGTGTGATTTTATAATATAATAAAAAAATAATGGTTTTCTGTGTTGTTATTTTGTGTACCTAAATTAATAAAGTTTAGCATTTCCTCTACTGAAGAGAATGATCATTTGTATATATTATTTTGTTTGGGATAAGTGATTTGTTGGGAAATGTAAATTATCTAAAAAGCCATACACAGTATTTAAATATTCATATTAATGACAGATGTCGCTGAATGATTTTCTAAGCGTAATTATTTTTAATCCAGCTACTCTACTGAAAATTATATGTTCAGTCCTGGCAATTTATTCTCTGAAGTCTATATGGCACTGCTACTATTGCTGATTTTGATAATATTATGGTTGTATATTTTGATATTGTATAGTGTGATAGTGATGAGTATTGTGTTACTGTGTAGGATGCTACTCTATTGTACATATTACTGGATCCCATTTATATTACCTGTTTACCTGTAGCATGTGTAACACTTGCTTTTGAATTCCTGCTAATTATAAACATTTAATTTCTTTTATTTTATTATTTCTTTAACAAATGTTGTGGATGGATCCTATTTTCTCGGCTTTTATTCCCACTGACAGGGTTCGAAATTTCATAAAAGATACTAACTACTTTTATGGCATCTTGCCTTTTCATGACCGGAGTTTGGTTTACATTTCGCTTTCTTTTGTTTCAATAAACCATAATTGCGTGTGGGTGGCTTTACACTTGGCTTTCTGGTGATCAAGTCCTGCAGGTATTATTTTTAAGACTGGCTGTGGCGAGCACTAGCAACACTTTGACCCTGATAGTGGGAATAAACTGAGGTGTGTTGTTTCTCATCTCTTTCAGACAGTCATGGGCTTCTTTCATCTCTGCACTCCTCCCCAGTGTCTCTGTTCTTCCCCCCGCGTACCTGGTCAACCTCGACGGCTGGCCTGCGTCCCCAGCTCTCCCTTCCCCCATTGGCCCCCCTCACCTTCCCTCGATCCTCTTCATCCTCTCACGGCTCCTCGGTGGCAGCAGCAGCCATGGCCGCACAGCTGACCCCACTGCGTCCCAGGACACTGCGGCCTTCACATCGCCCTGCCCATTGTCCTGCTTGTGGTCGATACTTCACTTTTGGACACAACATGAAAGCTCATCTCAAGAGATGTCCCAAAAATGCTCATCGGCCTCCATTGGTCACGTCAGTTACTTCGGTTATCTCTGCTCCCATCATCACAACGTCCGTCATGCCAAAACTTGACACCAATCACACTTCTCCGTCCATGTCACCCTCCATCCTGGCGGAGAAATTGACTGCTGACACTGGAGAAAGCCTGAGGGCTGCTTCAAATTAATTTGAAAAATATTTAATCTCCATTTTTTTGGGGAGGGGGGGGAAGGAAGGGGGCTTCTAAACTACCTGTTACTCCCTTCCAGACCAGTGGACTTAAAATTCTGAGATACTGCTAAAGTATATTTATTGCCATAGCCATCACTTGAAAAGTACACTGTTACTTCTTAGATGTCTTGTGGTACTGGAATGGATTAACTAAAAAATTTACAATTGTGAAGTTTATATAGTTATGTAGCAGTCGCGATGCATAGTTGGCAGCCAGTGTGTACTGGTGGTGGTGTCACAATGTAACTCGTGCCAGGTACCTTTGCTCATGTGTGTGCCAACACTGTAAGACCTGGGAAAAATAAGGTCCCATGAACATGACATGTTCCTATGAACCATGACAAGCGAAGCTTTTCTGCCCATCTTATGGCTGTTGTGGATGCTGGACGTAAGATTTACTTAAATGCCATAACCATTAATATATCAAGTGTTCAATTTAACATTGATAGCACTGTACTATATAACCAGTGTCTATAGCAGCAATAATAATTTGGGCAGGTGGAAGCAGATCTGCAGAAATATGCAGCTTTATCAATCCATGACAATTTGGAGACAGTTTCTTTAAGGGTTATTAGTACTTAAGATGATCATAGTTATATTGTAAGAGTGATTTAACTAACGAAGAATCTCCTTTAACATTGTGCCATATAACATGCTAAGTCACACTTAGTCCCTAAGAAGCAGCCAGCATAATTATTAATACTCGAGAATTGAATATGTTGGGAGAATTTGCTGGATTTGATTGTTTAGTTGTAGATTCTTAGTTTGTTGTCTTAGTTTTTGTTTAGTATGAGTAGACATAGCCATCAGTAGTATTTGATTGTTATTTTGATAAAAATTTTTATATCCCAACACTCAGGAAAATAAGCCTAGCAAATTTTCTCATCGTTCTAAGGCAAATGCAGCTAACTCTGCAAGTTTCCATCCTCATATTGCATAATCCCGATGGTTCACTAGCTCTTCCTATTTATTATTTGCACTTCCACCCTTACCTAGGAACCTTTTTTTTTTTTTTAATAAGAAATATATTACCTTGCATAACATAGTGGCCTTTTGTCTTAATATATGTGCCTTTATTAATGATTGGAAATAGAATGGGAAAAGACTAATATATTAGCTTTAAGGTCATGCATAATGGAAGGATTCTATGGGAATTTTTATGTTCTCTAACATAAAGCATTTCCTGAAGTTAAAAATTAGTATCATGCTTATGGGCCAATATGTCAATAATAAATCATTTTAAGTCATATTTGGTATTCTAGTACACCAGTTCACTATTTTCCACTCAGGTGCACTTCTGGTTTAATGGAATTGTACGTAGTGTAAACATCGTATAATGTATGATGAAGAATTTTTGAAGTGTGATATTAATAGGAGTTATTGACAGGTTACAGTGATTGTTTATGAGGGGATGTTTTCAAGGAAAGGTTCAAGGTTTGGGTGATAATGTTCTTCCACTGGTGTTCCCCTTCATACGTAGCTGAGGCATGTGCTAATGTGCCGGTATTCCTCCATGACTTCAGGTAATTGGCTAATCTATTATTATTGTTGTTATTTATTAAGCAGAGCCAGTACCTTTTAAAAGCTCATCACAGCACTAATGGGGGCAAGGAGGAGGAAGATCCCAAGTAATTTGATCTGTGTATTTTATATTTCATAATTTACCAATGATTAGCAAATTATTTAAGATTTATGTCATTTTATTAATTTCTGACACTTAAGGCATCCTTCTGAGCCCGTTTTTGTATTGATGAGTGTAGGTGAACCACCCCATTGATAGGCGAATCATACATGTGAACCATCAGGGTTATTCTCTTGCTCATAACCCCAGTAACTATAGCGTAGAGGTGCTTTCTATGGTTTATATTAATGCAAGGTGCTGTGATCTGGGGATAGTCTGTGAACTAGGGCAGCTGCCAGTGTAAAACTAGTAGGGGGGGAAGAGCCATGTGGAATTGTAGTCGTTACCCTTCTCTCTTCTTGTGCTGTGGATGTGAAGTAAAATAACCTCTAGGTATGAACTTATTGCTTGAGAATGCTGCAATATTATAACTGGAGCAAAGCCAGTTGTAACTCTGTTTAGCATCATATTGTGCAGTATGTAAAAGTACTTATTCAGTGTTGATACACTACAACACTTCAAGTACATATACCTCACATTAGTAACAAACATAAGGTATTTTGTTTAGCAATAATGGTAGTCTTCTATTCTCACCTGTTATGCTGGGCAATGCACTCAGTTATGTTGCATTACAAAAAAAAAATCTAAGATGGGGGGGTGCCCTTTCTTCAGTGAATTATTTGAGTTAAATACTGTATTAGTGAATGGGTTAGAGCATTCTATTACATATAAATAATTTATGCAAAATTTAATTCTTTATTCCCACATGAGTGTGTGTGTTTGTGTGTATTAAATAATCATTGACTACGCATAATGGAATAACATTATTAAATTTTTTATGGTCTCGTTTATCTTGATTCGTAATTTGGTATCATAACAGTGTTTGTATAATTAATAAGAATGTATGTGGAATTTTGGATTGAAGATAATACTTTAATTTGTTGTTTAAACTGCAAAATCGAGACATTGGATTGTAAAGTAAATATCGTACTGCTGATAGAGCAATAGTGCACATGATGTAAATGCTTTGCTCTTAGTTGACTTGCTTTGAAATTTGTGTATGATTAAGATGTAACTGCCATTTATAGTTATGGTTGTAATGCATAAAAATGCATACACACTTGATAAAATTATAATGAAAGAATAAACACAAAAAAATTGTATTATCATAACATTAAGAGTAAGAGGGGCGACTATGAGGTAGTTTTAGTGACAGAGTCATGCTAGTCTCAGGCATGAGAATAGTATTGGTTGTCTAGGGTTGTACTGTCAGTATTTGTCCTGCCATGTAAAGGTGTAAATGTGTGAGTAAATGTTTGATCAGTTTCTCTTGGGCTTACCTTCCTCTCCTCATCCCGAGTTAAAGTGGTATTAGATGCAAGTTAATCCTAATTCTGTAACAATGCTTAAGAATTTTACCTTACGCTTGAATTGTTTTTACCATAGATCAACCCTGTTGTGGGCTTGACCTGTGTACTAACAAGATTTGCTGTTTTAGGAATGAAGGTCCATCATTATCTGTCTTGCATTAATGTACAGTACATACTAAGCTTGCATGTGAAGCACATAATGGGCTGTTTGTGCTCTCTATTAGTGGTCTTAGTATAAAAAACTTAGAATTATATTAATGAATAGCCCAGTGTGCCAAATACACAGGATAATCAATATTTATAGTTTAGTGATGTTCTTCGGGAGTAAACCCCCATGAACTGTTTAATTTGCTCAGTAAAGGCTACCATAGCTTTTGTCAGTACATATTACCAATGAAGCTTGTACCAGAATTAGGATTAAAATTCTTCTTTCCAGGTGAGAAGAAGGATGCCCTTGGATTTTTGATGGATATAACCTTTCATTTAATATCTTCCTGCGTTACTTCATACACCATGTCAATTTTGATGATCATTTTGTGTGTGTGTGTGTGTGTATGGACATATATACAAGTACCATCTGACATACGACCGAGCTTGGTTCTGACGAACCAGTCGTAAGTCAAAATGGACGCAAGTCGAACCTTAGAAAATTGCCGACATACTGAGTAGGGCATAATGTCAAACCTTTGCTATATAAAGTACCTACATACAGTGGACCCTCGGTTAACGAATACCCCGGAAATCGTGCAATTATGGAAGTATAATTTTGTAAGTTCTTGTGGAAGTGTATTTTTGGGGGTCTGAAATAGACTAACCTACGTGAAATTTTTCCTTAAGGGAGTAAATTCGTTCGGTAATGGCACTTGAGCAGACTTCAGGAGTGAAGTTTTTACGAAACTCGGGGGTCCACTGTAGTATTGTATGTTACTTTTTACTAAATATTTTACTACTGTATATGCTGCCAGACACATGGTCATAAGTATGAGTGGTCGTATGCCGAGCAGGTCGTAAGTCGGATGGTACTTGTATATGTACGTATATATATGTATGTATATATACGTATGTATATATACGTATATGTACAGTGAACCCTTGGTTTTCGTGAGTCTTGTTTATCATGAATTTTGGTTATCGACAACTTTTTTTGTCAAAATATAGCCTTGGTTTTCGTGTTTTCCCTTGGATTTCGGCGGTTGTACGGAACGTGTCCCAGTGGCCCTGCGCACACAAAGCCTGCCACGGACGCATTCAGCGCCAATCTGGCATTATTTCTCGGCGAGTGAGCATCACACCCTGCATTCATACTAAACATTTTGCAATAATCCAGTGTTTTTTGTGCTTGCAACTGCTAAATAAGCCACTATGGGCCTAAAGAAAGCTCCTAGTGCCAGCCCTTTGGTAAAGAAGGTGAGAAACACGATAGAATTCAAGAAAGAAATTGTAGCAAAGTACCAAAGTGGAGGAGGAAGAGAGAGGGGAGAATGTGTCTTCTTCAGTGATTTTACGATATGTACGATACTAAAGCAGTAGGAGTTGATAAATTCTATAGCACCAGCCAGCGATAAAGTGTAGCATTAACAGTGTAGCAAGTAAGTTAAGCGATTAATCGATAGAAAAAGGACAGCACGAAACCAACTCCTCCAATGTTATTGGAGGTATATAGAGCCACTGACAACGCCACCCTAAACCAATGCCAGCATCTCCAAGGTTAGTGTAAATATTTCTTATTTATAAAGTGTAAATATTTCTTATTTATAAATTACGTACGTACATTGTGTCAGTGTAAATAGTTGTGGCGGCCTCTGCTGCCTCCACCACCACTATATGTACAGCTTATGCTGTCAGTGGCCCTTATAAACTCAACAACAACACCACCACAACCACTCCACATACGTAATGACATATTTTATTCATTCTAGAGTATATATCATGTTTCTATGTTATTAATATTGTTTATTATGTCATATTAGATGAATTGTGATAGATAAATAAGCCAAAGAGTTGATATTAGCATCATATTGAGGAATTTTGTCCCGTCTCCAAGCAATAACAATAAACTCGTCTCCCTCTCACCTCCTCCCCATCAGCCATACACCAACAAGAGTCTTCAATAAAGGTAAGTGTGATGTTAAATGTTCATTAATACTTTTGGGTGTCTGGAATGGATTAATTGGATTTACATTATTTCTTAAGGGGAAAATGGTTTTGGTTTTCGTGAATTTTGGATTTCGGCATACTCTCTGGAACGGACTAATCACGAAAACCAAGGGTCTACTATACGTATATGCAAATAAAATCACAGTAAACAGGTGATATAACAATATGCAGAACAACCACTGTGAAAAAATAGTAGAATTACAAGCGGTTTCGTGATTTCTCACATTATCAAGGAAATGTAAAAATAAAAATTCAACAGGAAGACATACAAGGAATGAGACTACACCTCATAGTTACCTTACAACACCTAACTTTTTATGATGTAAGTGAATCACAGCTTATATTCTACCCAAGCATTAAGAATTTGCCTAATGTATCTTAAATTCTTCCCAAATTTTGTTAATTATAATTAATATATATA
>WNWK01013491.1:0-55135 GCA_009830355.1 Cherax destructor
TATATATATATATATATATATATATATATATATATATATATATATATATATATATATTATATATATATATATATATATATATATATATATATATATATATATATATATATATATATATATATATATTATATATATATATATATATATATATATATATATATATATATATATATATATATATATATATATATATATATTATATATATATATATATATATATATATATATATATATATATATATATATATATATATATATATATATACTATATATATATATATATATATATATATATATATATATATATATATATATAATATAATATATATATATATATATATATATTATATATATATATATATATATATATATTAATATATATATATATATATATATATATATATATATATATATATATATATATATATATATATATATATATATATATATATATATATATATATATATATATATATATATATATATATTATATAATATATATATTATATATATATATATATATATATAAATATATTAATTATTTTTAATAATATATATATATATAAATTATATATATATATAATATATATATATATATATATATATATAATATATATATATATATATATATATATATATATATATATATGTATTTGAACAAAATACAATGGGGAGTAAAACAACATAGATAACTCAGAACTACATGTCAAATACTTCGTCCAACTCGTCCAATATACAGTGGTACCCCGGTTTACGATGGTCCCAAAACACACCCTTTTATGTAAGTTTATTTTTTTAAATGCTTTTGTAAGTGTACTTTTGGGGGTCTAAACAGACTAGTCTATTTTACATCATTTCTTAAGGAGATAAATTCGTTTGGTAATGGCACTTGAACAGCATTCTGGAACGAAAAAATATCGTAAACCGGGGTACCACTGTATATATATATATACAGTGGTACCTCGAGTTACGATGGCCCCCAAAATCGCCCTTTTATATAAGTTTATTTTTTTAAATGCTTTTGTAAGTATATTTTTGGGGGGTGTAAAAGGACTAGTCTATTTTACATTATTCCTTATGGGGATAAATTCGTTTGGTAATGGCACTTGAACAGCATTCTCGAACGAAAAAATATCGTAACTCGAGGTACCACTGTATATATTATATATATACATGTATATATATATATATATATATATATATATATATATATATATATATATATATATATATATATATATATATATATACAGTGGACCCCCGAGTTTCGTAAAAACTTCACTCCTGAAGTCTGCTCAAGTGCCATTACCGAACGAATTTACTCCCTTAAGGAAAAATTTCACGTAGGTTAGTCTATTTCAGACCCCCAAAAATACACTTCCACAAGAACTTACAAAATTATACTTACATAATTGCACGATTTCCGGGGTATTCGTTAACCGAGGGTCCACTGTATATATACAGTGGTACTCAGTACGATGGTCCCCAAACTCACCCTTGTATGTAAGTTTATTTTTTAAATGCTTTTGTAAGTTTAATTTTGGGGGTCTAAAGGACTAGTCTATTTTACAACATTTCTTAAGGAGATAAATTGTTTGGTAATGACACTTGAGCATCATTCTGGAATGAAAAATATCGTAAGTCGAGGTACCACTGATTTATATATATATATATATATATATATATATATATATATATATACATACAGTGGACCCCGAGTTTCGTAAAACTTCACTCCTGAAGTCTGCTCAAGTGCCATTACGAACGAATTTACTCCTTAAGGAAAAATTTCACTTAGGTTAGTCTATTTCAGACCCCCAAAATACACTTCCACAAGAACTTACAAAATTATACTTACATAATTGCACGATTTCCGGGGTATTCGTTAACCGAGGGTCCACTGTATATATATATACAGTGGTACCTCGACTTACGATATTTTTTCAGTCCAGAATGCTGTTCAAGTGCCATTACCAAACAAATTTATCTCCTTAAGAAATGTTGTAAAATAGACTAGTCCTTTTAGACCCCCAAAATTACACTTACAAAAGCATATAAAAAAATAAACTTACATAAAAGGGTGAGTTTGGGGACCATCGTAAGTCGAGGTACCACTGTATATATATTTTTTTTTTTTTTTTTTATTAACACATCGGCCGATTCCCACCAAGGCAGGGTGGCCCGAAAAAGAAAAACTTTCATCATCATTCACTCCATCACTGTCTTGCCAGAAGGGTGCTTTACACTACAGTTATAAAACTGCAACATTAACACCCCTCCTTCAGAGTGCCGGCACTGTACTTCCCATCTCCAGAACTCAAGTCCGGCCTGCCGGTTTCCCTGAATCCCTTCATAAATGTTACCTTGCTCACACTCCAACAGCACGTCAAGTATTAAAACCATATGCCTCCATTCACTCCTATCAAATACGCTCACACATGCTTGCTGGAAGTCCAAGCCCTCGCACACAAACTTCCTTTACCCCTCCCTCCAACCTTTCCTAGGCCGACCCCTACCCGCCTTCCTCCACTACAGATTTATACACTCGAAGTCACTCTGTCTCGTTCCATTCTCTCTACATGTCCAAACCATCTCAACAACCCCTCCTCAGCTCTCTGGACAATCGTTTTGGTATATATATATATATGTATATATATATATATATTATATATATATAATATATATATATTATATATATTATATATACAGTGGTACCCCGACTTACGATGCTATCATCTTACGTTATTTTCGATAACCGATATTTATAACGTAAGAAATTTGACTGTGACTTACGATGTTTGCTTCGTCTAACGACATTCGTACCGGTCGTGTCTGCTTGGCGCCCAGCTGAGCGCACACTCCAGGGAGCGTCAGTGCTATTGTTTACAAGCGAGAGCGACCACCCACCCACACCCACGCATTCATACCAGTATATTGTCATTATTCCACTGTTTTTAGTGCTTGCAACTGCTAAATAAGCTACCATGGGTCCAAGGAAAGCTCCTAGTGGTAAGCCTGTGGCAAAGAGGAACAGAAATATATGTACGATAGAACTGAAGAAGGAGATAATAGAAAAATATGAAAGTGGAGTGCGTATCAGTGAGCTGGCCAGGCTGTATGGTAAACCCTTTTCTACCATCGCTTCCATTGTGGCCAAGAAAAATTCAAGTAAAATCAAGGAAGCTGTTGTTGCAAAAGGTTCATGTGTGATCACAAAACACAGACCACAAGTGCTTGAAAATGTGGAAAGGTTGTTGTTGGTGTGGGTCAACGAGAAACAGTTAGCAGGAGATACTGTTTTGGAGGCAATAATATGTGAAAAGCAAGGCAGTTGCATGATGATCTCCTTAAGAAAATGCCTGCAACGAGTGATGAAGTGAGCGAATTTAAAGCCAGCAGAGGCTGGTTTTACAAATTTAAGAATCGAAGTGGCATACATAGTGTTGTGAGGCATTGTGAGGCAGCCAGTTGTGACAAAAGTGTGGCTGAAAAATATGTGCCTGAATTCCAGGAGTACCTAGAGGCTGAACAATTCCTCCCCCAACAAGTGTTTAATTGTGATGAAACAGGCCTGTTTTGGAAGAAAATGCCCAACAGGACCTACATTACTCAGGAGGAAAAGGCACAGCCAGGACATAAGCCTATGAAAGACAGGCTAACTTTGATGCTTTGTGCCAATGCCAGTGGTGATTGCAAAGTGAAGCCTTTACTAGTGTATCTTTTTGAAAATCCCCGAGTGTGTGGCAGATGCGGTGTCAGCAAGTCTAACTTGTGTGTGATGTGGAGGTCTAACAAAAAGGCATGGGTCACAAAGGACATTTTCTTAGATTGGTTCAATGGCGTGTTTGGCCCCAGTGTGAAGAAATATCTATTGGACAATAATTTGCCACTTAAGTGCCTCCTGATAATGGACAATGCTCCTTGTCATCCTCCAAACTTGGTAGAGAAAATTGTGGAGGAGTTTAAATTCATCAAAGTGAAGTTCTTGCCCCCTAATACCACTCCTCTCCTCCAGCCCATGGACCAGCAGGTCATTTCCAACTTTAAAAAACTCTATACCAAAGCAATGTTTCAAAAGTTCTTTGATGTGACCACAGACATGAATATAACCCTAAGAGAATTTTGGAAAAAACATTTCCATATGCTGCATTGTGTACACCTTATAGGTAAGGCTTGGGAGGGAGTGACTACCAGGACTTTGAACTCTGCCTGGAGAAAATTGTGGCCAGACTGTTTCCTAGAGAGGGATTTTGAAGGTTTTGGGGCTGAGCCTCAGAACCCTGAGCATGAGCCTGAGCCTGAGCCTGTTGTGGAAGAAATTGTGGAATTGGGCAAGTCTTTGGGGTTAGAGGTGAGTGGTGAGGATGTGGAACAGTTGGTGGAGGAGCACAAGGAAGAGCTAACCACTGAAGATCTGCAAGAGCTTCAACAGCAACTGGAACAAGAGACCAGTGGTCAGGACAATGGTTCAGAGGAGGAGGAGGAGGTGGAACAAAAATGGAAGAATGTGCCTTCTTCAAGGATTAGTCAGATCTGTGCCAAATGGAGTGATGTGCAAGCATTTATGGATGAATATCACCCTAACCATGCTGTTGCAGGCCGTGCTGGCAACCTGTACAATGACACAGTGGTGTGTCATTTCAGGGATGTGTTAAAGAATCGCCAGACACAGAGCTCCCTGGACAAATTTGTTGTTAGAAAGAGGTCCAGTGACTCTCAAGCTGGTCCTAGTGGCATTCAAAGAAAAAGGGAAGTAACCCCAGAAAAGCACTTGGTACCTGCAGTGTTAATGGAAGGGGATTCCACTTCCAAACACTAGCATACTACTCCACCTTCTCCCCTCCTCCCGTCCTCCCGTCCTCCACACATCAACAACTCTTCAATAAATGTAAGTGACATGTTATTGTTCAATATTTACATGTGTATTTAGGTATTCTTTATTAAATTCTTTATTATTTAATGTCAAAAAGTTCTAAAAAATATTTTATTTAACTACTTTTGGAAGTCTTGGACGGATTAAATTTATTTCCATTATTTCTTATGGGGAAAATAGATTCGTCTAACGATTGTTTGCCTTAAAATATGCCCTCTCTGACGGATTAATATCGTAAGTCGGGGTACCACTGTATATATATATATATATATATATACAGTGGACCCTCGGTTAACGAATACCCTGGAAATCGTGCAATTATGTAAGTATAATTTTGTAAGTTCTTGTGGAAGTGTATTTTTGGGGGTCTGAAATAGACTAACCTACGTGAAATTTTTCCTTAAGGGAGTAAATTCGTTCGGTAATGGCACTTGAGCAGAATTCAGGAGTGAAGTTTTTACGAAACTCGGGGGTCCACTGTATATATATATTATACAGTGGTACCTCGACTTACGATGTTATCATCTTACGTTATATTCGATAACCGATTTTTATAACGTAAGAAATTTGAATGCGACATCCGATGATTGATTCGTCTTTCGTACCGGACCTGTCCGCTTGGCGCCCAGCTGAGCGCGCACTCCAGGGAGCGTCAGTGCTATTGTTTACAAGCGAGAGCGACCACCCACCCACACCCACGCATTCATACCAGTATATTGTCATTATTCCACTGTTTTTAGTGCTTGCAACTGCTAAATAAGCTACCATGGGTCCAAGGAAAGATCCTAGTGCTAAGCCTGTGGCAAAGAGGAACAGAAATATATGTACGATAGAAGTGAAGAAGGAGATAATAGAAAAATATGAAAGTGGAGTGCGTATCAGTGAGCTGGCCAGGCTGTATGGTAAACCCTATTCTACCATCGCTACCATTGTGGATAAGAAATATTCAAGTAAAATCAAGGAAGCTGTTGTTGCAAAAGGTGCATCTGTGATCACAAAACACAGACCACAAGTGCTGGAAAATGTGGAAAGGTTGTTGTTGGTGTGGATCAACGAGAAACAGTTAGCAGGAGATACTGTTTCGGAGGGAATAATATGTGAAAAAGCAAGGCAGTTGCATGATGATCTCCTTAAGAAAATACCTGCAACGAGTGAAGTGAGCGAATTTAAAGCCAGCAGAGGCTGGTTTCAAAAATTTAAGAAGCGTACTGGCATACATAGTGTTGTGAGGCATGGTGAGGGAGCCAGTTGTGACAAAAGTGCGGCTGAAAAATATGTGCCTGAATTCCAGGAGTACCTAGAGGCTGAACAATTCCTCCCCCAACAAGTGTTTAATTGTGATGAAACAGGCCTGTTCTGGAAGAAAATGCCCAACAGGACCTACATTACTCAGGAGGAAAAGGCACAGCCAGGACACAAGCCTATGAAAGACAGGCTAACTTTGATGCTTTGTGCCAATGCCAGTGGTGATTGCAAAGTGAAGCCTTTACTAGTGTATCTTTTTGAAAATCCCCGAGTGTTTGGCAGATGCGGTGTCAGCAAGTCTAACTTGTGTGTGATGTGGAGGTCTAACAAAAAGGCATGGGTCACAAAGGACATTTTCTTAGATTGGTTCAATGGTGTGTTTGGCCCCAGTGTGAAGAAATATCTATTGGACAATAATTTGCCACTTAAGTGCCTCCTGATAATGGACAATGCTCCTTGTCATCCTCCAAACTTGGTAGAGAAAATTGTGGAGGAGTTTAAATTCATCAAAGTGAAGTTCTTGCCCCTAATACCACTCCTCTCCTCCAGCCCATGGACCAGCAGGTCATTTCCAACTTTAAAAACTCTATACCAAAGCAATGTTTCAAAAGTGCTTTGATGTGACCACAGACATGAACATAACCCTAAGAGAATTTTGGAAAAAACATTTCCATATGCTGCATTGTGTACACCTTATAGGTAAGGCTTGGGAGGGAGTGACTACCAGGACTTTGAACTCTGCCTGGAGAAAATTGTGGCCAGACTGTGTCCTAGAGAGGGATTTTGAAGGTTTTGGGGCTGAGCCTCAGAACCCTGAGCCTGTTTTGGAAGAAATTGTGGAATTGGGCAAGTCTTTGGGGTTAGAGGTGAGTGGTGAGGATGTGGAACAGTTGGTGGAGGAGCACAAGGAAGAGCTAACCACTGAAGATCTGCAAGAGCTTCAACAGCAACTGGAACAAGTGACCAGTGGTCAGGACAATGGTTCAGAGGAGGAGGAGGAGGTGGAACAAAAATGGAAGAATGTGCCTTCTTCAAGGATTAAGGACATTTGTGGAATGTGGAGCAAGGTGCAAGCATTTATGGATGAATATCACCCTAACCATGCTGTTGCAGGCCGTGCTGGCAACCTGTACAATGACACTGTGGTGTCCCACTTCAGGGATGTTTTAAAGAATCGCCAGACACAGAGCTCCCTGGACAAATTTGTTGTTAGAAAGAGGTCCAGTGACTCTCAAGCTGGTCCTAGTGGCATTCAAAGAAAAAGGCCAGTAACCCCAGAAAAGGACTTGGTACCTGCAGTGTTAATGGAAGGGGATTCCCCTTCCAAACACTAGCATACTACTCCACCTTCTCCCCTCCTCCCCTCCTCCCGTCCTCCACACATCAACAACTCTTCAATAAATGTAAGTGACATGTTATTGTACAATATTTGCATGTGTATTTAGTTATTCTTCATTATATTGTGTATTATTTAATGTCAAAAAGTTCTAAAAAATATTTTATTTAACTACTTTTGGAAGTCTTGGACGGATTAAATTTATTTCCATTATTTCTTATGGGGAAAATTGATTCGTTTAACGATTGTTTCGTCTTAAGATATGCCCTCTCTGACAGATTAATATCGTAAGTCGAGGTACCACTGTATATATATATATTATATATATATATATATATTATATATACAGTGGTCCCTCGGTTTTCGTGTTTAATCCGTTCCAGAGGGAGGCACTAAAACTGAAACACACGAAAACTGAAGCCATTTTCCCCATAAGAAATAATGGAAATTCAATTAATCCGTTTCAGACACCCAGGAGTATTAACAAAAAATAATTTTTTAGAGATTAAATATAGATTTACATACAGAAAAGAATAACAAATAAATATAAAGCACTAATAACATGTATAAATGAACATTTAACATCACACTTACTTTTATTGGCGACTCTTGTTGGTGTATGGAAGATGGAGAGGAGAGAGGGAGGCGAGTATATTGTTGGGAGGCAGGACAAAATGCTTCAATTTGACACTAATATCAGCTCTACGGCTTATTTATCTATCACAATTCATCTAATATGACATAATAAACAATATAAATAACATAAAAATGTGATATACACTCTAGAATGAATAAAATATGTCTCATTACGAATGTGGTGGCGGGCATACTCGGTCCAGCTATGAAAACATCTTCCTATTCTTTCATCCTTCAGACACATTAGTATAAGAGAAAACGGAGTTTGTAATGCTAACTGCATTAGATCACTTATTTCCAGTCACTTCAAGGTGTGAACAGAAATCATTCCTGTCCAGGCTGGCTGGTAACAACAACAGCAGCAGCAACAACAACAACTGGTTTGTTGACAAAACTACCGAAACTTCTACACTCTCATTCTCTCTCGTTTATTCATTTAATCTTGTTTACTCACCTCTCACTCTACATTAAGACTGCCTCTTACCACCACTGCCTCTCACCACCACTGCCTCTCACCACCACTGCCTCTCACCACCACTGCCTCTCACCACCACTGCCTCTCATCACCACTGCCTCTCACCACCACTGCCTCTCACCACCACTGCCTCTCACCACTGCCTCTCACCACCACTGCCTCTCACCACCACTGCCTCTCATCACCACTGCCTCTCACTACCACTGACTCTCATCACCACTGCCTCTCACCACCACTGCCTCTCATCACCACTGCCTCTCACCACCACTGCCTCTCACCACCACTGCCTCTCACCACCACTGCCTCTCACCACCACTGCCTCTCACCACCACTGCCTCTCACCACCACTGCCTCTCACCACCACTGCCTCTCATCACCGCCCCTACCACCGCTTCTTTCCAGTCGCTTCAAGGTATGAACAGAAATCATTCCTGTCCAGGCTGGCTGGTAACAACAGCAGCAGCAGCAACAACAATTGGTTTGTTGACAAAACTACCGAAACTTCTACACTCTCATTCTCTCTCGTTTATTCATTTAATCTTGTTTACTCACCTCTCACTCTACATTAAGACTGCCTCTACCACCACTGCCTTTCATCACCACTGCCTCTAACACTGCCTCAACCAACAAACAAGCACCACTGCCTCTCACCACCACTGCCTCTCACCACCATTGCCTCTCATCACCACTGCCTCTCACCACCATTGCCTCTCATCACCACTGCCTCTCACCACTGCCTCTCACCACCACTGCCTCACCACCACTGCCTCACCACCACTGCCTCCCATCACCACTGCCTCTCACCACCACTGCCTCTCATCACCACTGCCTCTCACCACCATTGCCTCTCATCACCACTGCCTCTCACCACTGCTTCTCATCACCACTGCCTCTCACCACCACTGCCTCCCATCACCACTGCCTCTCACCACCACTGCCTCTCACCACCACTGCCTCCCATCACCACTGCCTCACCACCACTGCCGCCCATCATCACTGCCTCTCATCACCACTGCCTCTCACCACTTTCCTACGATTTCTTTCTTTAATTCTATGGTGTTCCTCACTTTCTTTACCAAAGGACTGACACTAGGAGCTATCTTTGGGCCCGTGGTGGCTTATTTAGCAGTCACACACAATAATCAAGGGCCAAAAACAATGGATTGTTAAGAAATGTTTTGTATGAACTCGCAGGATAATGTTCACTCAACCAGAAACAATGCTACACTGCCTGAGAATGTGCGTGGGAGGCGGGCTTGCATGTGCGCTGGGCACTGGACAGGGTTCCCGACCAAGCACGAAACGGAGGGAACACACGAAAACAGAGGGCAATTTTCCACGAAAAAACTAAACGAAAACTGAAATACACGAAAACAGAGATACACGAAAACCGAGGGACCACTGTATATATATTATATATATATATATATATAATATATATAATATAATATAGCTCATTTAACGTTTGACAGCCGAGAACTTCCACCTTCAGTCTGCACTGCAGGTCAACGTTTACAAGTTCGAAGGTGACCTCTACACCGCAGCAGTGTAGAAACTGCTGGCGTTTTGGTCATCCAGCAAAATATTGCAGGTCCATGGCCGAATGCCCAGTCTGTGGTGCTGACGACCATGCCAGTTCTTCTTGTACTCTACCTCCCTCTTGCCTTAACTGTCATGAGGCACATCCATCGTATTCTCGCCGTTTTCAGGTTTACCTGAATGAGCGGGAAATTCGTTGTCTCAAAGAGGCGGAAGGCTTCTCATATGCTATGGCCGTCTCTCATCTACGCCTTCAAGGGAGACTTCCCCGCATTTCCTATTCTGGCATTGCTAAACGACGCCCCGCTTCTGGAGTCCCAACTTCCACGGCTTCCTCTGTGGTCGCCTCATCCTCAATCACCCGTCTCAAATCCTTTTGATGTTCTTGGCTCCGAGGTCCCTACCTCGGCTTCCCATACTGTCCACAATCCTTCCTCTACTCACTCGCACAATTCTGAGTCTACATGTCCTCGTCCTTTGCCTAAACCTCAGCGCCCTTCTTCTCATAAGCCCGTTAAAAATCCCTACTGCCAGGTTCTTCGCCTCCGACTAGTTCTGTGACGTGTGTGGAGGTTCATCCTCCTCCTCATACACTACCTTCATCCCCTGTCCGCTCCCAAGCCTTTACGACAGTTTCCTCTTCTCTCCTCGTCCTCTACTTTAGTACAGTCTATAGACTCCCCGATAGTTGCTCACTCTTCTTCCATTTCTAATGTAGTCTCACATTCTGCATCTTTGACTTCCGAGACACTGGAAGCTATTGCAGAATATATTTCAGAGACTGGACCGATGATGGACACTACTCCACCTGAGGTTCCTCATTTCTCTTCTTCGTCTCAACCCCCCCTTCCTTCACAACGTCCTCCTACCTCTCTGATTACAGGTCTTCCGCTGCCTCCACATGTGGACTTTTCTATCCCCAGTCCATAGATTCCTCTCACTTCCACTTAAATCTTTCTCTCCATAAATCATGGCTTATTTGCAGTGGAATATCCGAGGCCTCAGGGGTAACCGGGGTGAGTTTCAGGTGTTGCTCTCCCAGTTTTTTCCTGTTGGGGTCTGTTTGCAAAAACCCAAATTACAATCCACTGTTATCAGGCTCTTTTCAGGCTATGTTTTGTTATATTCATCGGATCCTTTTTCCGATGGAACCTTTAACGAAAGTGCTCTTCTTATACGCACTGGTTTTCCATACCGTCAGCTCTATGTCCCTTCTTCCTTACATTACACCGCAGCCCGTATCCACTTGAATAAGTGGTATACACACTGTTCTTTATATCTCTCCCCTTCGCGGGCATTGTCTATCCCAGATGTTGATTTTCTGGTTTCTTCCTTACCACCACCCCTTCTATTACTTGGCGATTTTAACGCGCACTATTTTCTCTGGGGAGGGTCGCACTGTGACTCCCATGGCGTTCAGTTGGAGTCATTTCTTGCATCTTTTCCCCTTCATGTTTTAAATACGGGTACTCCTACCCATTTTGATCCTCGAACTCATTCTTTCTCCTGTATCGATCTCTCCATCTGCTCTTCCTCAACAGTCCTTGACTTCACCTGGTCTGTCCTCCCGGACTTACATGACAGTGATCATTTCCTAATCATCCTAAAGTCCCCTCTGTTTTCTCCACCTCCTCATTGCCCACGCTGGCAATTTTTCCAGGCGAAATGGGACCTTTACGCACATCTTACTGCCTTTCATGAGGTTCCTACCTTGTCCTCCATTGATGAGGTTTTACATCTATTTTCGTCCTCCATCTTCACAGCGGCTTCACATTCTATTCCCCAAACCTCAGGCAAGCATCCTCAGAAGTGCGTGCCTTTGTGGTCTCCTGCTTGTGCTCGGGCAGTGCGTTTGAAACACGCTGCATGGGGCAGATATCGGTATAACAGAACCACAGAGAGACTCCTTGATTTTGGGCAGAAGAGGGCTATTGCTCGCTGTGTCATACGTGATGCTAAACGCATTTGCTGGCGAGATTACATTTCTACTGTCACTTCGGCTTCCTCGATGAGTGCTGTCTGGAAGAAAGTGCGGAAATTAAGTGGTAAATTCTCCCCCGACCTGGCTCCTGTTCTTCAGGTTGCTGGTGTCGATATAGCACACCCTCTTGCCGTTGCCATTGAAATTGGTAATCATCTCGTCCACATTTCTCAGGGGCTCCATCTATGCCCCTCTTTCCTTTCTTCTAAGTCTGCCAGCGAGTTAAAGCCCTTAGATTTTTCTTCTCTTAGAGAAGAATCCTATAATGTGCCTTTTACCCTTCAAGAACTGGAGGCAACGCTCTCTGCTTGCCGATCATCGACAGCTGTGCCATACGGCATACATATTCGTATGCTACAGCATTTACATCAGTCTGCTCTTACTGTCCTCTTACAACTCTTTAATCTCATATGGTCGCAAGGAGTTCTTCCCCAGCTGTGGAAGTCTCCTATTGTTCTCCCTTTTCGAAAACCAGGTACAACGGGACGTGATTCCTCTCACTACCATCCCATTGCTCCTACCAGAGCAGTTTTCAAGATGATGGAACGTCTAGTTAATAGACGTTTGATGTGGTATTTAGAGAAGCACAATAGTCTCTCTCCTAGTCAATATGGCTTCCGTAAGGGGCGTTCTGCCATTGACCCCTTGCTGCGCTTGGATTCGTATATTCGTAATGCCTTTGCGAATAACCATTCGGTTATCACTATCTTTTTCGACCTTGAGAAGGCTTATGACACAATTGGAGATATAATATCTTGGCCCAGACCCACTCCTTAGGCCTCCGAGGCAACCTACCATTCTTTCTTAAGGCCTTCTTAACTGACAGACATTTCCGGGTCCGGGTTAGTAATGAACTCTCCCCAGAATTTGTCCAAGCTGAAGGTGTCCCCCAGGGATGTGTTCTGAGCACAACACTCTTTCTGCTTGCTATAAATAATCTGGCATCTGTTCTCCCATCCAATATTTGGTCATCGCTCTTTGTGGATGACTTTGCTATAGCTTGTGTAGGTGCTGACTGTCACCTCATTGCAGTTTCCCTCCAGCATGCCATCAACCGGGTTTCTGATTGGGCCACCACTCACGGGTTTAAATTTTCTAGTGGCAAAACTCATCAAATTACGTTTACTAGACGTTCAGTGGTCTCTGATCATCCATTGTACCTATACGGCTCACGTATCCCAGAACGTGATACAGTCAGGTTTCTCGGCCTCCTGTTCGACCGTCGATTGTCCTGGAAACCTCACATTACCTCTCTGAAGGCGACTTGTCACAGCCGGCTAAACCTTCTTAAAACCCTCGCACATCTTTCATGGGGGCTGATCGTAGAACTCTCCTTCGCCTGCATTCAGCCATAATTTTGTCGAAACTCGATTATGGTGACCAGATATATTTGGCGGCCTCCCCTGCTACTCTTTCCATTCTTAATCCCATCCATTACCAGGGATTACGCTTATGCCTTGGTGCATTTCATTCTTCCCTTGTTGAGAGCCTCTATGTAGAAGCGAACATTCCATCCTTATCCGATCGTCGTGATGCACATTGCATTCGCTATTTTGTTCCCTCTCATGACCTCCGCAATCCTTCCATGTATAGGATTGTTACAGATGTTAGTAGGCGCTCTTATTTGTTCGTCGCCCCTGCTTACTTCGTCCCTTTCTCTTCGTCTACATTCACTCCTGTCTTCCCTTCAGCTCCCACCTCTATATGTTCATGTGACATCTCCCTTTCCCCAACCCCCTTGGGAAGTTCCTGCTATCCATGTCTGTTCTATTCCTCTACCTTGCGCGAAAGCCCACCTACCTATGGCGGCTTCTCGCTCTTTCAAAGAACCTAATTTCAAAGAACCTAATTTCAAAGAACCTAATTTCCGCAAACACAAGTGCCTTGAATCATCAATAATCGTTGTTTCAACACAAAACAAAGGCAGCTTCATCATCTCTGAAGACTTAGCAAGAATCCTCCAGAAAACAGTAAACCCTGCCATCACAGTCTCTGCTGCTAATACTACACAAGCGCATTACAGAGGAGAGACTTTCTCAAATCCAACCACCAATATTTGTCTAACCTATTTTTATGCTACCTAAGTAATAGCTTTTATAATCTTTTTCTCATGTACAAGGTGATAGTTCTACAACATTTGTATTACTACTACTACTACCACTAGTATTACACCTCACTTTGAGAGTATATATATACCCTGTGTGTCCATGTATTGTTTGTAACGGCTTGACAAAGCTCCTGGACAGCGTAACGTTGCCACAATAAAATGTCACATTAGTTGCATTTGTGTCCTTAACATATAAGTCCACTCAATCAATTTTGCTAACTCTAGATTATCATTTTTATGGGGAACGCTAAACCTTTTGGGTTTATACAGCTGTTGTAGGAAGAGGGTATAGAAGACATTCAGGCTTAATTCAGGGAACTGAAGCACAGATCCAATTCCCTGGATCAAGAGATAAGTCTAGAACTGAGAAGGAGACAAATCGCAAAAAAAAAAAATGCACCGCCCAGACTAAGAGGAGCGACCCCATTGTTTTCAGGACCTAAAAAAATAAAAAAAAATCAGTAGAAACAATTCACCTCTCAAGTCCAGTTTGAAACTGCAGACAGTAAGTGGTCTCAGGTATGACATGTTCCCAGCAGACAGTAAGTGGTCTCAGGTATGACATGTTCCCAGCAGACAGTAAGTGGTCTCAGGTATGACATGTTCCCAGCAGACAGTAAGTGGTCTCAGGTATGACATGTTCCCAGCAGACAGTGAGTGGTCTCAGGTATGACATGTTCCCAGCAGACAGTAAGTGGTCTCAGGTATGACATGTTCCCAGCAGACAGTAAGTGGTCTCAGGTATGACATGTTCCCAGCAGACAGTAAGTGGTCTCAGGTATGACATGTTCCCAGCAGACAGTAAGTGGTCTATTGTATGACATGTTCCCAGCAGACAGTGAGTGGTCTCATGTATGACATGTTCCCAGCAGACAGTGAGTGGTCTCAGGTATGACATGTTCCCAGCAGACAGTAAGTGGTCTCAGGCATGACATGTTCCCAGCAGACAGTAAGTGGTCTCAGGCATGACACGTTCCCAGCAGACAGTGAGTGGTCTCAGGTATGACATGTTCCCAGCAGACAGTAAGTGGTCTCAGGCATGACACGTTCCCAGCAGACAGTGAGTGGTCTCAGGTATGACATGTTCCCCGCAGACAGTGAGTGGTCTCAGGTATGACATGTTCCCAGCAGACAGTGAGTGGTCTCAGGCATGACACGTTCCCAGCAGACAGTGAGTGGTCTCAGATATGACATGTTCCCCGCAGACAGTGAGTGGTCTCAGGTATGACATGTTCCCAGCAGACAGTGAGTGGTCTCAGGTATGACATGTTCCCAGCAGACAGTGAGTGGTCTCAGGTATGACCTGTTCCCAGCAGACAGTGAGTTGTCTCAGGTATGACATGTTCCCAGCAGACAGTGAGTGGTCTCAGGTATGACATGTTCCCAGCAGACAGTGAGTGGTCTCAGGTATGACATGTTCCCCGCAGACAGTGAGTGGTCTCAGGTATGACATGTTCCCAGCAGACAGTGAGTGGTCTCAGGTATGACATGTTCCCAGCAGACAGTGAGTGGTCTCATGTATGACATGTTCCCAGCAGACAGTGAGTGGTCTCGGGTATGACATGTTCCCCGCAGACAGTGAGTGGTCTCAGGTATGACATGTTCCCAGCAGACAGTGAGTGGTCTCAGGTATGACATGTTCCCAGCAGACAGTGAGGGGTCTCGGGTATGACATGTTCCCAGCAGACAATGAGTGGTCTCAGGTATGACATGTTCCCAGCAGACAGTGAGTGGTCTCAGGTATGACATGTTCCCAGCAGACAGTGAGTGGTCTCAGGTATGACATGTTCCCAGCAGACAGTGAGTGGTCTCAGGTATGACATGTTCCCAGCAGACAGTGAGGGGTCTCGGGTATGACATGCCCACGCAGACAGTGAGTGGCTTCAGGATGACATGTGGCCGGAGTGATGGTCCAGTCGACATGGTTCCCAGGAAGTGATGTCCGGGATGACATGTTCCCAGACAGTGAGTGGTCCAGAGACATGTTCTCGGATGACATGTGAGTGGTTGGTCTGTCGACAGACCAGAGGTGAGTGGGCTAGGACATGTTCCCAGCAGACAGAGTGGTCTCAGTGACATGTTCCCCAGACAGTGAGTGGTCTCAGGTATGACATGTTCCCAGCAGACAGTGAGTGTCTCAGGTATGACATGTCCCCAGACATAGTGGTCGGGTATGATTCCAGAGACAGTGAGTTCTCGGGAGACATGTTCCAGTCAGACAGTGTGGTCTCAGAGACATGTTCCCAGCAGACAGTGAGTGGTCTCAGGTATGACTGTTCCCAGCAGACAGTGAGTGGTCTCAGGTATGCATGTTCCAGCAGACAGTGATGGTCTCGGATGACATGTTCCCAGCAGCTAGACATGAGTGGTCTCAGGTATGACATGTTCCCAGCAGACAGTGAGTGGTCTCAGGTAGACATGTTCCCAGACAGTAGAGTGTGTCTCAGGCATATGCATGGGTATTCCCAGCGTGCTCAGGACCACAGTGAGTGGTCTCAGGTATGACATGTTCCCAGCAGACAGTGAGTGGTCTCAGGATGACATGTTCGAGCAGACAGTGAGTGGTCTCAGGATGACATGTTCCGCAGACAGTGAGTGGTCTCAGGATGACTGTTCCCAGCAGACAGTAGTGGTCTCAGGATGACATGTCCCGCGAGGTGGAGTGGTCTCAGGTATGACATGTCCCGCAGACGTGAGTGGTCTCAGGTATGACATGTTCACAGACAGTGAGTGTCTCGGTATGACATGTTCCCGCACAGTGGTGGTCTCGGATGACATGTTCCGGACATGGTGGTCTCGGTGATGTTCCCACAGACAGTGAGTGTCTCAGGATGACATGTTCAGCAGACAGTGGTGGTTCAGGTGACATGTTCCAGACATGGTGGTCTCAGTACATTTCCCGCAGACGTGGTGGTCTCAGGTGACTGTTCCCAGCAGACAGTGGGGTCTCAGGTTGACTGTTCCAGCAGACATGTGGTCTCGGATGACTGTTCCGGACAGTGGTGGTCTCAGAACATGTTCCCAGACAGTGGTGGTCTCAGGTGACTGTTCCGCGACATGGTGGTCTCGGTGACATGTTCCCGAGACAGGAGTGGTCCGGATGACATGTTCCAGACAGTGGTGGTCTCGGTTGACTTTCAGCAGGGGGTCTCATGACATTCCCGGACAGTGGTGGTCTCGTATGACATGTTCAGCAGACGTGTGTCTGGTGATTTCCGCAGACAGTGGTGTCTCTAATGTCGCAGAAGAGTGGTCTGAACATGTCGCAGAAGAGGTTCAGGTGATTAGACAGTGAGTGGTCTCAGGTAACATTCCAGACTGATGTCCGGTGACATGTTCCAGAGACGAGGGTCGTGACATGTTCCGACAGGAGGGTCTCAGGTATGCATGTTCCAAGTGGGTCTCATATGTTCCCAGAGACAGTGTGTCTCAGGTATGACATGTTGCAGACAGGTTCTCGGCATGTTCGCGAGAGGGTCTCGGACATGTTCCCAGCAGACAGAGTGGTCTCAGTTCCGAACATGGGGTCCTCATTTCCGGACATGGTCCAGGGCATGTTAGCAGACGTGGTGGCTCAGACATGTCCGACGTGAGTGGTCTGTGCTGTCCGCAGACAGTGGTGGTCACATGTTCGGACAGTGGTGGTCTCGGTTGAGCTGCAGAGTGGTTCTGACATGCCGCGACTGTGGTCTCGGTATGACATTTCGCAGACATAGTGGTCCAGACATCAGACAGGAGTGTCTCGGTATATTCCCAGACAGGAGGGTCTCAGTATGAATGTTCCCAGCAGACAGTGAGTGGTCTCAGGTATGACATGTTCCCAGCAGACAGTGAGTGGTCTCAGGTATGACATGTTCCCAGCAGACAGTGAGTGGTCTCAGGTATGACATGTTCCCAGCAGACAGTGAGTGGTCTCAGGTATGACATGTTCCAGGCAGACAGTGAGTGGTCTCAGGTATGACATGTTCCCAGAGACAGTGAGTGGTCTCAGGTATGACATGTTCCCAGCAGACAGTGAGTGGTCTCAGGTATGACATGTTCCCAGCAGACAGTGAGTGGTCTCAGGTATGACATGTTCCCAGCAGACAGTGAGTGGTCTCAGGTATGACATGTTCCCAGCAGACAGTGAGTGGTCTCAGGTATGACATGTTCCCAGCAGACAGTGAGTGGTCTCAGGTATGACATGTTCCCAGCAGACAGTGAGTGGTCTCAGGTAGACATGTTCCCGCAGACAGTGAGTGGTCTCAGGTATGACATGTTCCCAGCAGACAGTGAGTGGTCTCAGGTATGACATGTTCCCAGCAGACAGTGAGTGGTCTCAGGTATGACATGTTCCCAGCAGACAGTGAGTGGTCTCAGGTATGACATGTTCCCAGCAGACAGTGAGTGGTCTCAGGATGACATGTTCCCAGCAGACAGTGAGTGGTCTCAGGTATGACATGTTCCCAGCAGACAGTGAGTGGTCTCAGGTATGACATGTTCCCAGCAGACAGTGAGTGGTCTCAGGTATGACATGTTCCCAGCAGAGTGAGTGGTCTCAGGTATGACATGTTCCCAGCAGACAGTGAGTGGTCTCAGGTATGACATGTTCCCAGCAGACAGTGAGTGGTCTCAGGTATGACATGTTCCCAGCAGACAGTGAGTGGTCTCAGGTATGACATGTTCCCAGCAGACAGTGAGTGGTCTCAGGTATGACATGTTCCCAGCAGACAGTGAGTGGTCTCAGGTATGACATGTTCCCAGCAGACAGTGAGTGGTCTCAGGTATGACATGTTCCCAGCAGACAGTGAGTGGTCTCAGGTATGACATGTTCCCAGCAGACAGTGAGTGGTCTCAGGTATGACATGTTCCCAGCAGACAGTGAGTGGTCTCAGGTATGACATGTTCCCAGCAGACAGTGAGTGGTCTCAGGTATGACATGTTCCCATGCAGACAGTGAGTGGTCTCAGTAGGCATATGACATAGTTCTCACAGTCAAGACAGTGAGTGGTCTCAGGTATGACATGTTCCCAGCAGACAGTGAGTGGTCTCAGGTATGACATGTTCCCAGCAGACAGTGAGTGGTCTCAGGTATGACATGTTCCCAGCAGACAGTGGTGGTCCCAGGTATGGAACATGTTCCAGACAGTGAGTGGTCTCAGGTATGACATGTTCCCAGCAGACAGTGAGTGGTCTCAGGTATGACATGTTCCCAGCAGACAGTGAGTGGTCTCAGGTATGACATGTTCCCAGCAGACAGTGAGTGGTCTCAGGTATGACATGTTCCCAGCAGACAGTGAGTGGTCTCAGGTATGACATGTTCCCAGCAGACAGTGAGTGGTCTCAGGTATGACATGTTCCCAGCAGACAGTGAGTGGTCTCAGGTATGACATGTTCCCGCAGACAGTGAGTGGTCTCGGTATGACATGTTCCCAGCAGACAGAGTGGTCTCAGGTATGACATGTTCCCAGCAGACAGTGAGTGGTCTCAGGTATGACATGTTCCCAGCAGACAGTGAGTGGTCTCAGGTATGACATGTTCCCAGCAGACAGTGAGTGGTCTCAGGTATGACATGTTCCCAGCAGACAGTGAGTGGTCTCAGGCATGACATGTTCCCCGCAGACAGTGAGTGGTCTCAGGCATGACATGTCCCAGCAGACAGTGAGTGGTCTCAGGTATGACATGTTCCCAGCAGACAGTGAGTGGTCTCAGGTATGACATGTTCCCAGCAGACATGAGTGGTCTCAGGATGACATGTTCCCAGCAGACAGTGAGTGGTCTCAGGTATGACATGTTCCCAGCAGACAGTGAGTGGTCTCAGGTATGACATGTTCCCAGCAGACAGTGAGTGGTCTCAGGTATGACATGTTCCCAGCAGACAGTGAGTGGTCTCAGGTATGACATGTTCCCAGCAGACAGTGAGTGGTCTCAGGTATGACATGTTCCCAGCAGACAGTGAGTGGTCTCAGGTATGACATGTTCCCAGCAGACAGTGAGTGGTCTCAGGTATGACATGTTCCCAGCAGACAGTGAGTGGTCTCAGGTATGACATGTTCCCAGCAGACAGTTTTTTTGTTTGTTTTTTATTAATCAATACAGTGATAATACAAAAGTACCATGACGGTACAACACCAAGTACCTCATAAATTCAAAACAATATAATTATCTTAAGTCTAAGGTATAGACATAACCAAAGGATGTCCTCAAATTAAACATATTTAGATATAGATTTTGCCACCGAAGTGGCTAGTTTGTTGTGCACCCAATATCCATCCTGTGGACGGTGGCGTAACAGCATATGGATACACAAAAGGCCTAGGCACTAGGCCCCAAAGGGGTTAACATTTGTACATTTGGGTTTATATCTACATTTCAATTATCTGTTACAAGCAAATTTAGGCAATTTGCTTAGTACAAGTGGTATCTTATTTCATGAATAAGATATCTTGACATGTCACATAGGTTATTATACTGTCTGTCTCTATATTCCTCAATAAGTGGACAATTCAGCACATAGTGTTCAAGACAGTGACCATATGCCTGATCACATAATTTGCATTTAGTTTGATCATCATCTGTGTGTCTCCCAAACTGCCAGAAGTACTTGTAGCCAAGCCTAAGCCTGGCCACTACAACATCAGTCAGTACTTGTAGCCAAGCCTAAGCCTGGCCACTACAACATTAGTCAGTCTGTTCACATTATAAGTTGCTCCATAAACATACTTATCTACATTCATGTTATCATAGTGGGTTATAGATCTACTCAGGCTTCTAACTGCATTCCTATAGCTATCATTTTCATTATTTATTTCTCTCCTAATATTATTCCTAATGCTAGACACAGATATACCAAAGTTATATTCTACATTCTCCTTCTGGGTGCTCTTCTTGGCTAACATATCAACTTTATCATGAAGGAGTAATCCAATGTGTGACGGAATCCATAGCAAATGTACTTTAATTCCTTTGTCCCGGATTTTTGAGTATCTATACCTGGCTTCTCCAATGAGCATGCTGTTAGAGTCATTATATGAGTCATGAGCCTTCAATGATGACATAGAATCAGTAATGATGATAGAGTCAAGCTCAGTGTCATAAGTTAGCTTTAGTGCCATAATGATTGCAAACAATTCAGTTTGCAGTGTAGACGCCCAGTTGTTAATTCTTATGCCTAGTTCAAAAAAAATTATTATTGTTCTTATCTAGGGAGGTGGCAACCAGAGCAGATGCAGCCCTGCCAGAAGACTCCTGTTTAGATCCATCAGTGTATATAACTTGAGATAACTTATTACTACCAGCTAGGCGATAAATTTCTTATTGAGCAGTTGCTTTAACAAGTGATTTAAGGAAGGGATTACTAACAATGAGCTTCTTGGGAGGGACTTGCAGGTTTTTTTTTTATATTTTATTTAAAAACTTACAATTTTCATACTAGCAATACACCAAGTAGTCACCTTACTACAAGTAAGGTCATAACAAAGATATACCAAAACAACAGTAAGCACTAAAACCCCACACAAGAATGTGCCATAATAACACCAAAAAAAAAAAAACCTAACTACCCTATAACAACGAAACTTCAAAAATAAAACATTAAACTTACAAACAAAACCTTAAAAGCTCCGTAAAAAAACGGTAACCTTTATACCAATCTTAATGATGCATACAAAGCGTTGTCAATACAACATTAGACTGAGACATAAAAGCAACATACAAAAAAAATAGCGTTACATAACTCCTAACTTCCCCACAATGCCAAAACAAACTTAAACCTCACAAACATCTAAGTAACCAAAAATGTTTTTTTTTTTTTTTTTTTTTTTTTACAAAAGTCACTCACAAATAAAAGATCCTAAGCATTCCAAATGAAAGTAACAAAACAAAACTAATTATGGATCCTATAAGATCTGCAAAGCAATTTACACATAGTACAACAAAACATATATAAGATCCTATCCAACATGTATACACAAAAAAAAAAAACACAAAATATACCTAACTAAAACAAAACATAGAAACCCCAAAAGGGTTTTAAAAACAATGAAAACCCTAAACCTACAACTAAAACCCGTAATAATGTGACCCAACAATAATAATGATCCTAGGCACACACACATTGCGTGCAAGTCATATAAACTTCAGTAAAAGGAAACCCGTGGCCTGGTACCAACACCTCACAGTGATAGTCATCGGATCAGTCCCATCCAGTGTCTATACATACATAGAAAGAACTGCATTACATCTTCTCATATTAAAATACGAAGAATATTGCCTGATAACAAGCCATGAAAAGGGAATAATAGTATAAAAAAAACTTTAACATCTTTGAAAAGAGGACCATAAGGAAAAAAAACAATATATAAACACTTAGGGCACACACCTGGCCCCCAAGTAAGGCAAACCACCTTTGGAAAAAACCATGAAATCCAAAAAGGACAAAAATAGAACCACCCTAAACCTCCCCTCCCCCCCCTCCGAGTCACCAAACACCACACACATACTCATCCATAAAAAGAAAAACCCCTACCCCTTTCCCCAAGGGAAAAAGGATGAGTGGATGACCGGGAAAACCCCGAGAAACCATCCCTTCCCCAACCCCATACATAAACCCCACGAAACAACTTTCACACCTAACCCTTCAACCCCCCCCCACACCAGAGACCAACCCCTTCCTTGTAAAAAACCCAGAAACTATAGCTCAGAGTTAACCCAGCAACGACCCCATCGACAATTGCCTATAACCCTCAGAAAAAAACCTATCCCACACCCTCCCATACAACTCCTGGTTCCTACACTTAGTCCTATAAAATCTGGCAGCCAAAGCCCTAATCCTAACATCACTCCGAACCTCCCTCATACTCCACGAAACATAAATATAATCCAATACCAAATACATCACCACACGCCTCACATCCTCTGGGCACCCCACAACATCCAGACTTAAACATCTTAACACCGATAAACCGCCCCCCTCACACCTCGGATGATCCCTAAAAACCATTTCCTCACCCCCTCAAGACCCCCACAAAAATATACAACATGGAAAGCCGTATCCCATAACCCACAGCGCTGACAAAACCCATCACCTGATAGTCCCATCAAGAAAAGCTGAGCCCTAGACGCCAATATACCATGTAAAAACCGAAAAACCAATCTCATGTACCTTAGGAGGCAACTTTAAACGCCTAAACCAAAACCACGTTACATTCCAATCATAACACTGATAAACCTCCATACCTAAAACCTCCTTTTCTCGCCTTCCCACCTTATCTAACCTCCCTACCTTCACCTTACCAGGATCTGGAACCACCAAAAGATACCTTAAAATTGCCTCACAAAACAACAAATTCCCTTCCACCATCTGCGAACCTCACTCATTACCCTCCCCACTCTCACTCCTCGAATCCCACCTCGTGCTAGGTATTCCTGCCTAACAAATATGCCCATCAAACGTCTCTGCAGTGGTATCAAACCTAGCCCTCCCTTCGCTACCTTAGTCATTACCACATCCCTCCCTAACCAATGCCTCCCATAACCCCATATAAACCTTAATACCCGACTTTGCAATCTTAAAACATCGTCCTCCACAAGGGGGTATACCGCAGCTACATACCACAACTTACTGTATACTAAGGAATTAACAACTACAACCCTCTGCAAGAGAGTGACCTCTCCAGGCCGCCACCCAGGGGCATCCTACCCAGAGCAGCATTAACCACTGCCAAGGAATTCACCTCCTGCGCAACACTCGCCTGAGTACAAAACCACACACCACATATCCTTAACCTATCCACTATTGGCCACCCAAAACCCTGACCCAACGCCCCCCTACCCATTCCCCCACCTCCAATAATTTCGATTTTACCCTATTCACCCGCATACCAGTGGCCAAACCAAAAACCTCAATTATCCTATTTACATTACCTAACCCCTCCATTGTGCCTACTAAAATAGTGGTGTCGTCTACATAACCTATAATACCCGTTTCTGCCTCCCCTTCTGACACTAACCTGAAAAAAGGGTCCTATAAACACGCAAACAGGAGCTGTGACAAGGGGCACCCCTGTCGCAGCCCCCGCCCCAAACGCACCTCAGTCCCCAACCTCCCATTCACCTGTACCCTCAAACGTGCATGCTCGTACAAAGTGCGGACCCAACCCACGACCTCCGCCCCAAACCCCTGCCGTAAAAGCACCACCTGCAACATATCCCTATCAACACTATCATAAGCCTTTTCCAAATCAAGCCCTAAAACACCCCCAGCTTTTCTGCTCTCTAAAAAACCTTTGATCCTCCGATGACCCTCCCTCATACTTCTCCCTGGTACCCCATACTGATCCCCCTCCAGTAAGCTCTCCAAAACTCCTTTCATTCTATTAGCAAGAATTCGTGCAAATATCTTATAATCTGCACACATAAGTGTGATTGGCCTATAATCCTCAACCATTCCACATGCACGATTTTTCGGCACTAAAACTACATTACCTATTGACATATCCCCGCCCAAACTACCTTTCAATTTCATAGCATTAAACAGCCTAACTAGCATCCCTCGCAGAACCTCCCAATGAACTATAAAAAAATCCCCAGAAATCCCATCCAGGCCAGGGGCCTTGCCCAGGGCCTGACCTTTCACTGCCTGCCAAACTTCCTCCTCAGTTATAGATCCTTCCATACGCTCTCTATCTCCAGCCCCTATCCTCTCAACTATACAATCTAAAATTACATCCCGGGATACCCCATCACTTTCCCCCTGACTCATCTTACACTCAAACCAAGCATCTGCATAATAACTCATGGCTTCCATGGTACGAAGAATCTGCCCCTTCCGATACCCACGGCACTCCTCAGTTACCCTCAGAGATATGACCGTCATATCTCTTCTCCGGTTCTGAAAAGTACGTAACACTAACGCAGAGGGCTTATCCCCCCATAAAACTTCCTCTAAACCTCCTCGTACCATCAGAGCATGAAAATTTTCATTCTGCAACTCCTGCAATCATGACAGCAGATGATCAATTTCAGCTAGGGGATACCGCCCTCCACTCTCATAACAAGTCCTCAATTGCCCCTCTAGGTACCTCAACATTCCCAACCTTTGCCTCACATCTTCCCTACCCAGTCCTCTTTAAGGGGGGGCTCCTTGACGACGTAAAGAGGCTATCGGTCTGAGGAATTGGACCTTTTGGTCTTCTTCCTCAGACCGAACCTAATTACCCCCCAATCCCCCCCTCCCTTTTCCCATCTTCCCCATCCTCCCTTTTCCCTTTCCTCCTCCCCCTCCTCCTCATCCCTCCCTTATTTCCTTCCCATTTTTGCCCTGGGAGCTTCTCTCCACAGGCATTCTAGTTCCTAGGTAGGAGGAAGGGTACCATGGTCCATTCCTATTCCATTGAGGTTCTTGGTGGTGGTGTAGTTTGCTGTGGAATCTGGATCACCTGGGGATGTCCCAATCCCTCTCCGGTCACCCAGGGGTGGCCTTGGGTATCTTTCGGGCGACAGGTGTATCTCTGGAGGCCACCTTTCGGATTCCTGGGGTGGTGGCCGAAGGCGGTATGCTTTGTGGCAGATATCCGGCCGCCCTCTCTTTTGTCCACCGAGATGGCTCGGTGGATGTGAGGTTGCTATCCCTGATTGCTGGTTTACTGGCATGAAGGGTAGGGTATGGCACGGGTTCCATGCTGCATCTGCACCACTTGCAGTGTTGAGGTCCTCTTGGGCACGGAGGGGGATTTACGCTCCCTTTCATTCCTCCTAGGAGCTATTCCTCCACGTTCCCCCCCTTTTTTTTATTTTTTTTTTATTTTTATTTTCTTCTTTCTTTTTTTTTTCTTAAAAATAAAAAGAAAGAAGTAACCTAACCATGGCTGACCCAATCCATGAACCCACTACCCCTGGGCCCCTTCCTGATACCGCACCCAGTACTGACCCTGCCTCGTTAATGGATGACTCTTTGGACACCTCTCATGCCCCTGTACCTCTTGCTGGTGCTGGTTCGTCACCTGCTTCAGGTACCAGGGACCCAACTGGCCCTTACGATACGTCTGACCTTCGCTCTTCTCTGACCTTGATTCCGGCTTCTCCCTCGACGGTGCGGCAATTTTCGAATCGCTCGCCCGTCTCCCATCGGACAACCCCGGTCCCACACCCAAACGACCAAGACCCACACATGACGATTCGCACTCCCTTCTCGTTCATCACAGAAACGACCAGCTCGTCACACACTCACCTTAAACTCTCTGTTTCAAACTACTCAATGGACGAAGTTTTTTACTCTGCGACCGACTTCTCCTAATACCTATCTTTCAGACCATAGTATTGGTAAAGCTCTGCTACGCCATGTTGGTAAAGACATCTCATTTCACGCTCTCAAGAGCGGCACTCCATCATCACGGTCCAGAATGCTGGCCAAGCTCGCGATCTTTCTCTTCTTACAACCATAGATTCTGCTCCTGTTACTATTGACAAGCACCATTCCCTCAATTCTTGTTGTGGTTCTGTCATTTTGCCCCACACCATTGTCCAACGGAATTTCCAGACATGTGGTGATGACATTTTCGAGCAGCTTCAGCTCCAAGAACTCCCTATCCTTAAAGTTGACACTTTTGTCCTCCCCGCCAATAAGGGAAGACGTTATCCTTGCAATATAGCTCGTTTAACATTTGACTGCCGTGAACTACCACCTTCGGTTTACATTGCAGGTCAACTTTTGCAAGTCCGAAAGGTGACCCTACACCACAACAGTGTAGAAACTGCTGGCGTTTTGGTCATCCAGCGAAATATTGCAGGTCCATGGCCGAATGCCCAGTCTGTGGTGCTGACGACCATGCCAGTTCTTCTTGTACTCTACCTCCCTCTTGCCTTAACTGTCATGAGGCACATCTGTAGTATTCTCGCCGTTGTCAGGTTTACCTGAATGAGCGGGAAATTCGTTGTCTCAAAGAGGCGGAAGGCTTCTCATATGCTATGGCCGTCTCTCATCTA
This sequence comes from Cherax destructor, assembly GCA_009830355.1. Lineage (NCBI taxonomy): Eukaryota > Metazoa > Arthropoda > Malacostraca > Decapoda > Parastacidae > Cherax > Cherax destructor. Next base: position 27,156 of record WNWK01013491.1, read on the forward strand.
CGCCTTCAAGGGAGACTTCCCTGCATTCCCTATTCTCGAATTGCTAAACGTCGCCCTGCTTCTTGGGTCCCAACTTCCACGGCTTCCTCTGTGGTCGCCTCATCCTCAATCACCTCTGTCTCGAATCCTTTTGATATTCTTGGCTCCGAGGTCCCTACCTCGGCTTCCCATACTGTCCACACTCCTTCCTCTACTCACTCGCACACTTCTGAGTCTACACGTCCTCGTCCTTCACCTAAACCTCAGCGCCCCCCTTCTCATAAGCCTGGCAAAAAATCCCTACTGCCAGGTTCTTCGCTTCAGCCTAGTTCTATAACGTGTGTGGAGGTTCATCCTCCTCCTCATACACTACCTTCATCCCCTGTCCCCTCCCAAGCCCCTTCGACAGTTTCCTCTTCTATCTCAAATTCAAATTCAAATTCAAATTCTTTATTTCATGTAATACAAGGTGGGGGGTACTTATAGTTATACATTAAAGTTGATATTACAAGATGGCTAATAATATGCCTAGGTATGCCTAGGCTTTTCAGGCAGTCTTATGATAGGTCTTACTCAACAGCTATACAATGAATATACAGATTGTAAGGTTAGGTTAGGTTTACAAAATTTAGGTACTGGAATTTAAACATTGAGAATTTAACAATTAGTATAAGAAGTTAGCAATTAGTTTATATATTAATGATAAAGGTGATATATTGGCATAATATAGTTTCTATATTGGAGTGTCTTAGGCAAACTTATGACTAGCTTAAGTATTATGAAGCAATAGTTGTATTAGAATTTTGGTTAGAACTGTGCAAATTAAGGGGAATCACAGATATCAATAAGTGTATTTTGCTGTGGTTAGTAATGTGCAAATTAAGGAGAATCACAGATATCAATAAGTGTATTTTGCTGTGGATATGTGCAAGATAAAGTAGTTTTCGTATGGTTAACTACCGGTTGGGTGCGTAAGTGAGATAAGATGTTTTTTAACGGTGCTTTTGAAAATGGAGGTTGTGTCTGCAGTTCTAGAGTTTTCAGGCAGGAGTTCCAGATTTTAGGCCCTTTTATGCGCATTGAATTTTTGTATCGATTTAGTCGGACACGGGGAATGTCAAAGAGATGTTTATGTCTGGTATTATGTCTATGGGTCCTGTCACAACTGTCAAGAAAGTGTTTTAGCTCAGGGTTAAAGTTGGAATTAATGGTTCTATAAATGTAGATAGCAGAGTAGTAAGTATGGATGTTCTGGACAGTGAGTAGGTTTAGGTCTTTGAAGAGTGGTGGGGTGTACTGCCTAGCGTTGGATTGTGTGATAATTCTTACTGCGGGGTTTTTGTTGGGTTATTATTAGCTTTAGGTGGGTAATTGCTGTTGATCCCCATGCACAAATGGCATATGTGAGGTAGGGATAGATGAGTGAGTAGTATAGTGTGAGTAGGGCTGATTGTGGTACATAATACCGTATCTTAGAGAGGATCCCCACAGTTTTGGACACTTTCTTTGTTATGTGTTGGATATGGGTGCTGAATTTCAGGCTGCTGTCAAGGTGAAGGCCCAGGAACTTGCCCTTGTTATGTCTAGCAATAGGTGTAGAGTTGATCTTAATGTTTAATTGTGGATCATCTGTTCTGTTGCCAAACATAATATAGAAGGTCTTATCAGTGTTGAGTGTAAGTTTATTGGCTGTCATCCATGTTGATATTTTTATTAATTCGTCGTTAACAATGGTATTAAGCGTGGCAAGGTTTGTGTGGGAGATGACATAAGTTGTGTCGTCAGCAAAGAGTATTGGTTTCAGGTGTTGTGATACATTGGGAAGATCATTGATGTATAAGAGGAAGAGCAGGGGACCAAGGACACTTCCCTGCTGTACGCCGGTGTCTAGTGGTAGTGTCGTGGAGGATGTATATTTAATAGTGACATACTGGTACCTATTAGTGAGGTAGGATTTGAGGTATGCTAGTGCATGACCTCTTATTCCATAGTGGTCAAGTTTGTGGAGTAAGATGCCGTGGTTTACTGTGTCAAAAGCTTTCCTTAAGTCAATAAAAAGTCCTAGTGGATATTCCTTATTTTCAAGTGCTGTGTAAAGCAGGTCTATCATTTTTACTATTGCATCGTTAGTGCTTTTTTTTTTCCTGAAGCCAAATTAGCAGGGGTTGAGTATGCTTTGTGTCGTTATAAACGAGTATAATCTCTTGTGCACAAGTTTCTCGAATATTTTGGATAGCAATGGTAGATTTGATATAGGCCTATAGTTATTTACGTCTGTAGGGTCACCACCTTTGTGTATTGGTGTAACCCTTGCTGTTTTGAGTAGTGTTGGGAAGGTGCTAGTTTCTAATGATTTGTTAAAAAGTAAAGAAATAGGATATGAAAGGACATGAGCAGCTCGTTTGTATATTAAGGGTGGAACTTGAGACAGATGTCCTGATTTATTTTTAAGTGACTTGATTATCATGGAGACTTCAGTGGGTTCTGTAGGTGCAAGATATAAGGAGGATGGGAAATTCCCATCTAGGTAATCACATGCTCGGGCATTGGTATCTGGAATTTTACTGGCAAGATTTGATCCTATAGTTGAGAAGAAGTCATTTATCTTGTTTACTGTATCAATAGGCTGTAGTGGTGTTTCGTTTGGTTTAGTTAGGACAATATCCCTATTTTTTTTTTAGTTTGTGGGTGCCCATAATCTGTGAGAGTGTTTTCCAGGTCTTTTTTATATCTCCTCTTGTTTCCGTGAATCTGCTGGAGTAGTACAGTTGTTTGGCTTTTTTTTATTAGTTTGGTGAGAACTGATGAATAGTGTTTAACATCTCCTCGCCCTCTACTTTAGAACAGTCTATAGACTCCCCGATCGTTGCTCACTCTTCTTCCATTTCTAATATAGTCCCACATTCTGCAACTTTGACTCCCGAAACACTGGAAGCTATTGCAGAATATATTTCTGGACCGATGATGGACACTACTCCACCTGAGGTTCCTCATCTCTCTTCTTCGTCTCAACCCTCCCTTCCTTCACAACGTCCTCCTCCTTCTCTGATTACAGGTCTTCCGCTGCCTCCACACGTGGACTTTTCTAACCCTAGTCCATAGATTCCTCTCACTTCCACTTATATCTTTCTCTCCATAAATCATGGCTTATTTACAGTGGAATATCCGAGGCCTCAGGGGTAACCCGGGTGAGCTTCAGGTGTTGCTCTCTCAGTTTTCCCCTGTTGGGGTCTGTTTGCAAGAACCATAATTACAATCCACTGTTATCAGGCCCTTTTCAGGCTATGATTTGTTATATTCATCTGATCCTTTTTCCGATGGAACCTTTAACGAAAGTGCTCTTCTTATACGCACTGGTGTTCCATACCGTCAGCTCTATGTTCCTTCTTCCTTACATTACACCACAGCCCGTATCTACTTGAATAAGTGGTATACACTCTGTTCTTTATATCTCTTCCCTTCGCGGGCATTGTCTATCCCAGATGTTGATTTTCTGGTTTCTTCCTTACCGCCACCCCTTCTATTACATGGCGATTTTAACGCACACCATTTTCTCTGGGGAGGATCGCACTGTGACTCCCGTGGCATTCAGTTGGAGGCATTTCTTGCTTCTCTTCCCGTCCATGTTTTAAATACGGGTACTCCTACCCATTTTGATCCCCGAACTCATTCTTTCTCCTGCATCGATCTTTCCATCTGCTCTTCATCTACTGTCCTTGACTTCACCTGGTCTGTCCTCCCGGACTTACATGACAGCGATCATTTCCCAATCATCCTTAAGTCCCCTTTGTTTTCTCCACCTCCTCATTGCCCACGCTGGCAATTTGACCGGGCGAAATTGGACCTTTACGCACATCTTACTGCCTTTCATGAGGTTCCTACCTCGTCCTCCATTGATGAGGTTTTACATCTCTTTTCGTCCTCCATCTTCACAGCGGCTTCACATTCTATTCCCCAAACCTCGGGCAAGAATCCTCAGAAGTGCGTGCCTTGGTGGTCTCCTGCTTGTGCTCGGGCAGTGTGTTTGAAACGTTCTGCATGGGGCAGGTATCGGTATAACAGAACCACAGAGAGACTCCTTGATTTCAAGCAGATGAGAGCTATTGCTCGCCGTGTCATACGTGATGCTAAACGCACTTGCTGGCGAGATTACGTTTCTACTGTCACTTCGGCTTCCTCGATGAGTGCAGTCTGGAAGAAAGTGCGGAAATTAAGTGGTAAATTCTCCCCCGACCCGCCTCCTGTTCTTCAGGTTGCTGGTGTCGATATAGCACACCCTCTTGCTGTTGCCACTGAAATTGGTAACCATCTCGTCCGCATTTCTCAGGGGCTCCATCTATGCCCCTCGTTCCTTTCTTCTAAGTCTGCCAGCGAGTTAAAGCCCTTAGATTTTTCTTCTCTTAGAGAAGAATCCTATAATGTGCCTTTTACCCTTCAAGAACTGGAGGCAACACTCTCTGCTTGCCGATCATCGGCAGCTGGGCCAGACGGCATACATATTCGTATGCTGCAGCATTTACATCAGTCTGCTCTTACTGTCCTCTTACGACTCTTTAATCTTATATGGTCGCAAGGAGTTATTCCCCAGCTGTGGAAGTCTGCTATTGTTCTTCCTTTTCGAAAACCAGGAGCTACGGGACGTGATCCCTCTCACTACCGTCCCATCGCTCTTACCAGTGCAGTTTGCAAGGTGATGGAACGTCTAGTTAATAGACGTTTGATGTGGTATTTAGAGACTCACAATAGTCTCTCCTAGTCAGTATGGCTTCCGTAAGGGCCGTTCTGCCATTGACCCCTTGCTGCGCTTGGATACGTATATTCGTAATGCCTTTGCGAATAACCATTCGGTTATCGCTATCTTTTTCGACCTTGAGAAGGCTTATGATACAACTTGGAGATATAATATCTTGGCCCAGGCCCACTCCTTAGGCCTCCGAGGCAACCTACCATTCTTTCTTAAGGCTTTCTTAACTGACAGACATTTCCGGGTCCGGGTTAGTAATGAACTCTCCCCGGAATTTGTCCAAGCTGAAGGTGTCCCCCAGGGATGTGTTCTGAGCACAACACTTTTTCTGCTTGCTATAAATAATCTGGCATCTGTTCTCCCATCGAATATTTGGTCATCGCTCTATGTGGATGACTTTGCTATAGCTTGTGCAGGTGCTGTCTGTCACCTCATTGCAGTTTCCCTCCAGCATGCCATCAACCGGGTCTCTGATTGGGTTTAAATTTTCTAGTAGCAAAACTCCTCAAATAACGTTCACTAGACGTTCAGTGGTCTCTGACCATCCATTGTACCTATACGGCTCACGTATCCCAGAACGTGATACAGTCAGGTTTCTCGGCCTCCTGTTTAACCGCAGATTGTCCTGGAAACCTCACATTACCTCTCTGAAGGCGACTTGTCATAGCCGGCTGAACCTCCTTAAAACCCTCTCACATCTTTCATGGGGGGCTGATCGTAGAACTCTCCTTCGCCTACATTCGGCCCTAATTTTATCGAAACTCGATTATGGTGACCAGATATATTCGGCAGCCTCTCCTGCCACTCTTTCCAGCCTTAATCCCATCTATCACCAGGGATTACGCTTATGCCTTGGTGCTTTTCGTTCTTCCCCGGTTGAGAGCCTCTATGTAGAAGCGAACATTCCATCCTTGTCCGATCGTCGTGATGCACATTGCATTCGCTATTATGTTCGCTCTCATGACCTCCGCAATCCTTCCATGTATAGGATTGTCACAGATGTTAGTAGACGCTCGTTATTTGTTCGTCGCCCCTGTTTACTTCGTCCCTTTTCTCTTCGTCTGCATTCACTCTTGTCTTCTCTTCAGCTTCCGCCTTTATATGTTCATGTGGCTTCACCCTTTCCTCTACCCCGTGGGAAGTTCCTGCTGTCCGTGTCTGTTCTATTCCTCTACCTTGCGCGAAAGCCCAACTGCCTACGGCGGCTTCTCGCTCTTTCTTTCTAGACCATTTCCGTTCTCATTCCCATGCTATCGCAGTATACACCGATGGTTCAAAGTCATCTGACGGCGTCGGATTCGCAGCAGTGTTTCCGGACAGCGTCGTACGAGGGCATCTGTTACCCTTGGCTAGCATATTTACGGCTGAATTGTATGCCATTCTTGTGGCACTTATATGTATTGCATCTATGCCTGTATCACCATTTGTGGTCGTTTCAGACTCCCTTAGTGCTTTACAGGCTATCCGTAAAATTGATACACCTCACCCCCTAGTTCTTCGTATCCACCTTTGGTTACGCCGTATCTTTAGCAAGCATAAAGATATTGTCTTTTGTTGGGTCCCTGGTCATGTTGACATACAGGGCAATGAACAGGCAGACACTGCTGCGCGGTCAGCAGTACATGACCTTCCAGTTTCATATAGAGGTGTTCCTTTCACGGACTATTTTGCGGTCATTTCTACCCACCTTCGCACCTGTTGGCAACAACACTGGTCTGACCTGCTGAATAACAAACTTCATTCTATTAAACCGGTTATAGGTTTCTGGCCTTCTTCTTGTCACCAATGTCGAGGTTGGGAGACTACACTCTCCCGTCTTAGCATCGGCCACACTCGTCTTACTCACGGGTATCTCATGGAGAGGCTCCCTGCCCCTCTCTGTGAGCATTGTCAGGTTCCAGTGTCTGTTCGACATATCCTGTTGGACTGCCCACTCTATCAACGAGCACGCAGAATTTACCTCCAACGACGTCTTCGCTCTGCGGCCCTTTCTTTACCTTCCCTTCTTGCAGATGGACCCTCCTTTAATCCTGACTCTCTCATTGACTTTTTGACAGAAACTGACTTACTACACAAACTCTGAAGATTATACCTCTAGCACCTCCCTCAGTCCCTTCTACCTCGATCTCTTGCTACCCTCCACCCCTGCACTATCCACCGTCATCTTGCACTCCATACCCTACTAATCGTCCATCTCCCTCTTACAACCCACTCTCCCTGCATCCTACAATAACCTGCAGCGCTGTATAACCCCTGTGGTTTAGCGCTTCTATTTGATTATAATAATAATAATATTGTGTGTGCATATTGGCTTTGCTATTGCGTGTCAGCTCTGCTATCGTATGAGTATACTGCAATTCGTACCGTGCATAGAGCTACAGCGTGTTAAAGTTGGGGTTAATGCCACCTATTCGAGTCAGACGGTTAGTGTCTGAGTTAACTCTGCTAAAGTTGCCCAAACTCTCTCTACAGCGTTGTTGGCGTATCGCTCGTTCTATTGGTGTTGAATACCAGCGTACCCTTACTGCTGCTCAGCTGTGTGATATTATAAGGAGTAAAATACAAACTGAAACTATGGCATATCAGTCTCGTGTTTCTCCCTCTACAGGAGCTGTTAATCGTAGGTCACCATTAAGGTTTCTACAAAATGGGAGAGACAAAACTCCTGAGCAAAATCAGCAAGTCACAGGTGTGGGGTTATCGACAGGTGAGTCTAGTTCACTGGCGATTGAACTAGCCAGACTCACTCTTGAACAAACTAAAGAACAGCGTGCATTTGCTAAGGAGGAGTTTGATAGAGAGAAGGAGAGGAGACAATTCCATCAGACTGTAGATGACTTCAATTTACAAAGGGCAGTACAGTTTGTTCCTCGTTTTGTTGAAGCAGAGCCTGAACAGTTTTTCGAAGCATTTGAAAACCAGGCTCGAGCTTTAGGGTGGCCTTAGGTTCATTGGGCGTCACTGGTGCATACTGCGTTGTTTGGTAAAGCACAAGAATTTACTTCTAGCCTGGGTAATGAAGACTTTGGTAACTATCACATTGTGAAAACCACTGTTCTTGGGGCTTATCAATGTATTCCTGCCAAGTATAGGAAAGAATTCAAACTCGGCAGAAGGCAGTTGGGTCAGTCTTACGTTGACTTTGTGAGACAGCAGACCAGGGCTTTTACAAAATGGCACAAGGCAAGTGGTGTCATTGATTTTGAAAATTTGAAGCAGCTCATCTTGGTGGACAACCTGCTGGAGTCTGTTAGTCCAGAGGTTCGAGTCTTTCTGCAAGATCATTCCTTGCCTACGGCATTGGAAGCAGCCAGGTTGGCTGATACTTTTGAAACTAACCGCTCCTTGTCCAAGAGGTCTTATCTCTTTCCTCAACAGCCTGGTATGAACAGAGAACGTCAAAGAAAAGTTCCTGAGTGGAGAACTAAAGGTCAAGATGAAGGTGAATCTTGTCAGCAGTCAACTAAATCACCTGGTGAGCAGCGTTACTTCACTCATGGTCAACCGGGTGAGCGATCTCAAACTACTCAACACGGTGATTCGAGGCGGCAGTATCCAGAGTGGCGTAAGCAACAAAATCAACGAGGAGGCAAAGTTAAATCTGAGGTTGTATGCTTTCTGTGTAATAAGCCTGCAGGCGGGAGAGATACATTATTATATACACATGGAAAATTCTCAAGGGATTAGTACCAAACTTGCACACAAAAATCACTTCCTATGAAAGCAAAAGACTCGGCAGGCGATGTAACATCCCCCAATGAAGAGCAGGGGTGCCACTAGCACGTTGAGGGACAACACAATAAGTGTCAGGGGCCCAAGATTGTTCAACTGCCTCCCAGCATACATCAGGGGGATTACCAACAAACCCTGGCTGTCTTTAAGGAGGCACTGGACAGGCACCTAAAGTCAGTACCTGACCAGCCAGGCTGTGGTTCGTCCGTTGGACTGCGTGCGGCCAGCAGTAACAGCCTGGTTGATCAGGCTCTGGTCCAACAAGAGGCCTGGTCACAGACCAGGCCGCGGGTCGTTGACCCCTGGAATTCTCTCAGGTAGACTCCAGGTATACATCATACCCAATTGTCCAAGTAAACCCCAACCATTAGGGAAAATTAGTAATGTCCCTAATAATATGTCCCAGGAAGAAGTAGAGAAGGGGATGGCCCCTATTATAGCACTTGTCATATATCCCTTCAGGAACATTCAGAGAAAAAGGAAGTTAGAACCTTTAGGGATACTGGAGTATATTGCTCACTTATAAGAGAGGAGTACTTTCCCTTTCTGAACAAACCTCTTTGCAGTCCTCAGTTCTGTTAGAAGCTTTTGGAGGAGCAGTATTTTCTGTCCCTTTACATCATATCTATGTGCAGAGTAAATACTACACTGTGTATTTGACCGTAGGTGTCTCGGAGGGATTTCCATGAAAGATGCGATGCTATAATGATTAATTCTTCTCCGATGGTGGCCATAACTCGGGCAAAATTCAAAGTCGTCCTTGGACTACTCTGATCTCGGACTAACCAATTTGTTTTGCGAGGAAAACTGGCCAGAGCCTCGTAAATTTAGTGAACAGCCCCAGATCAAGCCTTCCTATTCCAGGGTTGCAGGATTGCCAGATGTCTCTGTTTCCATGCCTGAGGGACTGTCCTTTTGGGAGGAACAACGGAAAGACTCCTCATTAAACTCTGCTTTTGAGGCAGCTATGGGTAAATCCACTTCGGGTCACCCGGTCAAATATCTCTTAAAAATAATTACTTAGTCTGCACTGAAACTGGTAAGGAGGTGGAAGGAAAACAACAAACAGATAAATTAGTGGTTCCCAGAAAGTTTAGGTCTCAGATACTATATATAGCCCATAACTCTTCTTTAGGAGGCCATTTGGGAATTACCAAAACTCAATACCGCATAACAAAAGAATTCTTTTGGCCAAAGTTAAGGCAAGATGTAAAGAATCATATTCGGTGTTGTCCAGAATGTCAGCAGGTAGGGAAACCTGGACACCCCATTAAACCTGCACCTCTCCATCCCATTCCTGTTAATGGAGACCCTTTTCAGAATTAATAATATTGTGTAGGTCCACTACTTAAAGCTAAATCTGGAAATCAATACTTATTCACAATCATGGATAGAGTAACTAGATATCCAGAGGCAGTTCCTATGCGCAGTATTAACACTAAAACAATCCTTAAAGCTTTAATTAAGTTTATCTCTTGCTTTGGAATTCCTAAATCTATTCAAAGTGATCAAGGTACTAACTTCACTGCCAAAGCATTTAGGGAAGCATTAACTAGGCTAGGAATAGTTCATAACCTATCCACTGCCTATCATCCTCAGTCCCAAGGCGCCTTGGAAAGATTCCATCAGAAGTTAAAAACAATGATGAGAACATTCTGCTTGCATTTTCCTACAGACTGGGATGAATCACTTCCTCTGTTGCTATTCGGAATGAGAGAAACTGTGCAAGAGTCTACAGGGTACAGTCCTTTTGAGCTGATATTTGGGCACAATGTACGAGGTCCTCTACGTGTGCTCAAAGAAGGATGGATGGGAGAAGACGCCTCCACAACCCTTCGTCAAGGTTGCAGGTTAGCTAAGGCTAACTTGAAGGCAGCTCAGAATACGATGAAACAGAGGTATGACAGAAATTCAAAGTTTCGCTCCTTCCATCCAGGAGATAAGCTGTTGGTACAGGAGCCTATACCTGGCCACACCTCGAAAGCTAGATTTACGGGACCCATGCAGATCGTAAGTAAATTATATGATGTAAATTATGTAGTATCTCCCTTGACAAGACCTCAAAAAGCAAAACTTACCACATTAATCAAATTAAAGCCTTTAATACACCAGATAAAGTCCCAGTAATGACTCTGTCCTCTGCCTCTGATGACCCTGACTCTTTGCACTCTGAGATTAATGTAAAGCTTCCAAATTCGGTCCTCCTCAAGGACCCTAACCCTTTAATGTTGGGTTTGACGAAGTCTCAAGTAACTAATTTAACTGCGCTCCTACAGTCTTATCCTGATATTTTTTCGGATGTGCCGAAAAATGTACATTAGGATATCATGATGTAGATGTTGGAAACTCTAAACCTATTAAACTCTCCCCCTACATAGCTAATCCTGAAAAACAGAGGCTACTTCAACAGGAGGTAGAATTTCTGTTAGAGCATGGGTTAGTGGAGGAGTCATCTAGTCCATGGGCTTCACCGTGCATCCTTGTTAACAAAGCTGATGGAGGGTTTCGAATGTGCACAGATTACCGTAAGGTGAATGAGGTCACAGTTGCAGATGCCTATCCTCTGCCACGTCTGGATGATGTAATCGACTTTGTGGGTAAGGCTACATTTGTATCCAAATTGGACCTCCTTAAAGGTTACTATCAAGTACTTTTAACAGATAAAGCAAAGGAAATGTCTGCCTTCGTAATTCCAGGAGGTCATTATCAGTATACAGTGACCCCTTCGGAATGAAAAACTCTCCTGCATCATTCCAGAGACTTATCCATCAAGCTATTAAAGAACTTGAAGGCACGGCCACTTACCTAGATGATATAGTTGTTGTGTCGGACACTTGGGACCAACATATGTTTAGGCTTAAGGCTCTCTTTGAGACCTTCCAGAGTTTCCATTTAACTTTTAATTTATCAAAGTCATCCTTTGGCCAATCTACTATTAATTTTTCGGGCCATGCAGTAGGTAGTGGCAAAGTGGCTCCAAAATTAGCAAAAATTCTGGCCATTAAAAGGTATCCAGAGTCCCCTGACAGGAAATCCCTTCAACGTTTTCTAGGATGGTAGGGTTTACAGAAGATTCTGTAAAATTTTTGCAGATATTATTGCACCTCTAACCTCACTTGCTAGTCACAAAGTTCCCTTTAATTTGGACCCCAGAATGTCAAGATGCTTTTACGAAAGCAAAGAGATTAGTTTGTACTGCACGCATTCCTTTGTCTCCAGACTTTTCAAAACCATTTTCTTTGCAGAGTGATGCTTGTGAGTCTGGGGAGGGGGCAGTACTTCTGCAATCTGGGGACAATGGGTTGCAGCCTGTGGCATATTTTTCGGCCAAATACCAACCACACCAGAGGGCCTACTCCACTATAGAGGAGGCTCTGGCTCTACTACTGGCAATGGAGAATTTTGATGTTTACGTGGGCCAGTCCTCTCAGGTGGTCACCATTTACAGATTATTATTATAATCAAAAAGAAGTGCTAAACATCACCATCTACAGTGACCACAACCCTCTGGTGTATATCCAACATATGAAAAACAATAATACAAGACTCATGCGTTGGAGTATTAGGTTTTCAACCCTACAATGTAAAAATTATAAACATCCCTGGCAAAAATAATACGCTAGCTGATGTGTTGTCCAGAAGTCATTGCATTTAGTTAGGATGTGTTAGGGACTTTGGGTGGAACCAGCCCTTTTTCCCTAATGTTTTTTTATTTTAGTGGGGAGGTGCCTGCTACCGACCACAGGCACCTTGGACCTGTGCTTGCCCTACCGTCTGCTGTCTCACTCTTAATTTTAAAAGCTGGACTTTATGACTTGAGAAAAGTTTATTATTATTATTAAAATCAAATAGAAGCACTAAACCACAGGGTTATACAGCGCTGCAGGTTATTGTAGGATGCAGGGAGAGTGGGTTGTAAGAGGGAGATGGATGATTAGTAGGGTATGGAGTGCAGCATGATGGTGGATAGTGCAGGGATAGAGGGTAGCAAGAGATCGGGTGAAGGGACTGAGAGAGGTGCTAGAGGTATAATCTTCAGAGTTTGTGTAGTAAGTCAGTTTCTGTCAAAAAAATCAACAAGTGTAGAAACTTGTTTGGACTGGCCTCTGTAAGCTGCACTCTGGGCAAGCACTGTTGACACCGACACTCTGAGACACTTCTCTCAGACTTACAAGTGGCTATGGTACAAATTTCTAGCTGATTGCAGTAAGGGGAACCCCCCCTGCCTACACAATACTAGCAGGAGTTACTTACTTGGAAGAAAAGGGTGGTATGTGTCCTGGTCTTCCATATATATAACCCCCCTAACACCATGTGCAGTGGAGAAACTTGTCTGAAAAAGATGGGGTAATTAGTGTCCTGCCTGCACCTCAGAGTTCCCTGGTTACTAGGATATCCCTTGAGTAATATATGCAGTAAGTAACACTGGCTTCCAGACTTTAACTTAGGAGACGACGCTGTTACATACCACACAAGTCGTCCGTCCGCCTAAGACCCACAGATAACTCACTAACGTTTCCCCCAGAAAACTGGCCAGATACTGAGAGAAAGAAAGCCTAGTCTTACTGTGACAGGGTCTGGATGGAGGCAGATGTCCACGGTACTTCGGGATCTCCTCCGTGGCCCCAGGACAGATGTTGGGTCACGTGGGGGGTGCTGTCTATCTCAGCACGTCTTACTCGAGTGGAGTCTGGTCTGGGAAGAAGGAACTGGGCTCTTTCACGCCTAGATTCAAGGGTAGAGCTGCCAGTTCTCGTTAGCTAACATAATCTAATGCTTGCCTATTCAGGCCTATAACTACCTATATTAGGGTGCTAGAGCTACACTATTAATACCTAACGTTGCCTTAATAATCCTACTGTTAGTCTCTAGCTGTACAAACTTGCCTAGGTGTTCCTAGGTGGATAAATCTATCAATTAAATATATACACAATAGTCACCGTCATCAGCTGGAGTGTGCGTATGTTTTGTTGGGTGTGTGGGTTTATAAACTACGAGGCCGATCCTCGGTGTGTAAGGCTCCTGACGGCTCGCTTACCCTGTGGAACCTTTAGTGACTAAAGTTTCCACATCCTCCCGCCGACGAAGGTAGACGATACGTCTACGTCAGTTCACCTTCCGCAAACCCTTACGGCGGGCCCTGGACACGGTGCTGTCCTGCCACTCTCGTCGAGCAGACTCTGGTTTAACTCCGACTGTCCAGTTTCCGCCGTGTGGATTGCTGGGGTGTAAACTTATGGGTTCGGTGATCTTAACACCCTTCCCTTTAACTTAATGTCTTTCACATGTCTAGCCTTGTCTGAGCAACCGTACTTTCCCACCCAGTGGCCTATATACCCCGGTAGCCCTTCTTCCCACTGATACGAGGTTCCCTGGGTTTAATGACAATCTATCTCCCTCTTTAGGTACCCCATAAAGCGTCTCCCCAAGGTGGCTAAGTGTTCGTCACTTCCTACTTGGTTTGGCTTACCGGCGGTTCGTCGTGTACACTAACATTCATTATCACTACTCCTCCAGCTATCAGGGTGTGAACTTCCCCCTCTCTGGCGTTGCAGGGAACTCATGAGAATTCTACCACCGATGATATATCCTACTGGGGATCTGTATAAACCAATTCCTTCCTTAACAGTCCGTCGTGTGGACAGGAAGTCATCAAGATAGTTGGCTCCCACCAGGATACCTACATTTCTGACTGTCAGTGGTAATGTCCTGGTCTGCCAGCTTCACACCAAGGTCTTTCAATCGCTTGGTTGCTGCTGCAAGACCTCTGGTCGTAATAGCCGCAGGTAACGTATTTACTACCAGAGCTGTAATATTTCTGCGATGTCCACCCAGTTTAACAGTGACATCCACAACATCATAAGATTTGGGTGGGCCCTGACTTATAGCACCTCCCAATGTCGCATTAAATTTGTCGGTGGCCTTCAACTTTAACCTAGCCACCAACTTCTCTGTTATCATGGACACTTGTGCCCTGAGTCGAAGAATAATCGGGTTGTTTCGGTTCTGTTCCGTTCACAACCCCTGCCATGACTGTAGGTAGGGCAGCAGCTCTGTGCTTCTCACTCAGATTAGAGACTTTGCCCATACTAATCACGCTGGCTACCACTTCAGGCTCGGGCTCGCCTTCTATCTCCTCTACTGGAGAAACGTCCCTACTAGCCTGGGGTTCCCTTAAATTGTTGTGACATAGTGCAGTATGGTGCTTACCTTTCCGGCAATTATAGCACTCTGAAAGATGTGACCGGCAATCTTCTGCCTCATGTCTTCCACAACACCTAAGCATAGCTGCAACTCCTTTAGTCTCTGCCGCCTACTGCTCAGTGTTGCATACCAGAGAAACTCGTGCTAGTGTGTTCACCTTCGCAGAACACACATGTCTTAGTGGTTTCCCCCTTGGTTGAGGACCTGTCTTGGGCACAATAGGTGCCGATCCTAGCGGGGGGTGCTTTAGTTCTATCTCTCGAGTTTTCTGAGTAACTAACTGTTTGTTTATGTGATGATGGTGGTGACCTTTTCTCTCTCACCTATACTCAGGTGAATCACGATATCACTCAACCCCTCAACAATCTGTTGTATTGTGAACCGGTTAGTCCCATACTTCAAATGTAACTCATGTATTGTAGTGCTAGCTAGTTTCCTCTGAATTGTCTGACTGACCATCCATTCCGATCCGCCCCAATCGTGTAAATCTCTGAGACTGTTTGTCAGACTCGTGACTTCGATTTTGAACTTCTCTAAGCTCTGGCGGTCATGACGGCAAGCCTCAAGATCGGACAATCGATAAAATATAGCTATCATTATCTCCTCTGTGTTGCCATACGTATTCTTTAGTTGATCCTTGGCATGTTGATAATTAATGTCAGTGGTTTGGTAATGCCGGACCAAGTCCAGGGCTTTACCCTTGAGCTGTGAACGTAAGTACTGTAGTTTGGTGGCATCTGACAAATCATCCCTGTCATCTATCTGTGATTTAAACTGATCCCAGAAAGCAATGTACTCTGTCAAAGTTCCATCAAATGTTGGTAAATTTAATGTAGGTAATCTGGGTAACACTCTAAGGGGACTGTGCTGACGTGTGTGCCCTGTACTATTATTTGTTGACCTTGCTGTATTAGCCTTCAATTCTTTCTTTAACTTTTTGCAGAGTCCCCACTCTGTCAGACCTTCGGTCCTCTGATCATCGCAATCCTCCTAGCTGTCTCGACAACATCGTCAGGTTCCTCTGTCTCATAGGCTTCTGTCTCGTAACGAAGATATGCTGTCTCCAATGCCTTTAGCCTTCCCTCTAAGCTCTAAACACCTTTCTAGATCCTCACCAATCTGCATCTGGGTTTTCCCTGACAGCACGGCTCTCCCTACATGCCCTGGTTAGTCGACCTTGTGGGTGCTCATAGACCGCTTTAGCTGGCTTAGAGATGGGGTAGGTGCTCCCTGATTCTCCCCCGTCATAGTTTTGGTTTAGTTAGAGTTTGTCACTAATTTATACGTCAATTAGCCCACCCCACAGTACAACACGGTATTAGGTGAGAATAAGTGATTCCAAAGCCCCTCAACAAGCGATGAGCTTTACTTTACAACTGTTGACTTGACTATTAAATATGCACTGCTAGTCCTCAACCCCAACTAAAATGTATTGTTGTTATGAAAGCTTAACCTAGCAACTCCTGTACCCAATAGTAAATAGTTACAGGGCTTGAGCTAGCAAATCTGACAATTAAATGAGTCAAATACTACAACAAAATTCACACAGTAAAAATATGTAGTCTTTGTAAATTCAATTCAATTGGTCAGCACAAAATAAATTCAGTAATTCACTTATAAACAGTATATGAATAATGTTGTGTAATTAGCTTTGAGCTTAACTAAGCCTAGACAATGTGTAGTTAGCTGGTGAAGGTAACACCTAACCTAACTTTATCACTGTTGAAATTAGTGTGCAACTAGCCTGAATCTAGCTTGCAAGGTAAATAATAGCTAGGTTAAATCTGACCTAGCTGTTATAACTGTTATAATTATTGCAGAGGCCTACCCTAACTGTGGCTGCCTGCAGTTCACTGTAAGTAATTAAATATGCAAGTTACCTAACCTGGCTTACTTGTAATCACTGTAAATAAATAAACTCACAGCTTAACTAGCCTACTTGGCCTGCCTGTAGATTACTGTAAATAATAACTTGATTAGTTAGCTTAACCTAGCCTGAGTAAGTCTTTGGGCCTAGGTGTGAAAACTAACCTAGCTTCGAAAATGACTGGTACATTAACTGTGGCCTAGCTAATTAAGACTAATGTGTCTGCAAACTAGCTATTCCACATCTCGGTTAAAAAGGACCACTGTAGAAACTTGTTTGGACTGGCCTCTGGTAAGCTGCACTCTGGGCAAGCACTGTTGACACCGACACTCTGAGACACTTCTCTCAGACTTACAAGTGGCTATGGTACAAATTTCTAGCTGATTGCAGTAGGGGAACCCACACTGCCTACACAATACTAGCAGGGAGATTACTTACTTGGAAGAAAAGGGTGGTATGTGTCCGGTCTTCCCTTATATAACCCCTCCTAACACCATGTGCAGTGGAGAAACTTGTCTGCAAAAGATGGGGTAATTAGTGTCCTGCCTGCACCTCAGAGTTCCCTGGTTACTAGGATATCCCTTGAGTAATATATGCAGTAGTAACACTAGCTTCCCGACTTTAACTTAGGAGACGCGCTGTTACATACCAACACAAGTCGTCCGTCCGCCTAAGACCCACAGATAACTCACTAACGTTTCCCCAGAAAACTGGCCAGATACTGGGGAAAGAAAGCCTAGTCTTACTGTGACAGGGTCTGGATGGAGGCAGATGTCCACGGTACTTCGGGATCTCCTCCGTGGCCCCAGGACAGATGTTGGGTCACGTGGGGGTGCTGTCTATCTCAGCACGTCTTACTCAGTGGAGTCTGGTCTGGGAAAGAAGGAACTGGGCTCTTTCACCCTAGATTCAAGGTAGAGCTGCCAGTTCTCGTTAGCTAACATAATCTAATGCTTGCCCATTCAGGCCTATAACTACCTATATTAGGGTGCTAGAGCTACACTATTAATACCTAACGTTGCCTTAATAATCCTACTGTTAGTCTCTAGCTGTGCAAACTTGCCTAGGTGTTCCTAGGTGGATAAAACATCAATTAAATATATACACAATAGTCACCGTCATCAGCTGGGTGTGCGTATGTTTTGTTGGGTGTGTGGGTTATAAACTACAGGGCCCATCCCCGGGGTGTAAGGCTCCTGACGGCTCGCTTACCCTGTGGAACCTTTAGTGACTAAAAAGTTTCCACAACAAGAGAGTCAGGATTAAAGGAGGGTCCATCTGCAAGAAGGGGAAAGGGAAAGAAAGGGCCGCAGAGCAAAGACATCATTGGAGGTAAATTCTGCGTGCACGTTGATAGAAGTGGGCAGTCCCGCAGAATATGTCGAACAGACACTGGAACCTGACAATGCTACAGAGAGGCAGGGAGCCTCTCCATGAGATACCCATGAGTAAGGCAGTGTGGCCAATGCGAAGACAGGAGAGTGTAGTCTCCCAACCTCGACATTGGTGACAAGAAGAAGGCCAGAAACCTATAACCGGTTTAATAGAATGAAGTTTGTTATTAGCAGGTCAGCCCTAGCGTTGTTGCCAATGGGTGTGAAGGTGGGTAGCAATGACCGAAAATAGTCCGTAAAAGGAACACCTCTATATGAAACTGGAAGGTCATGTGCTGCTAACTGTGCAGCAGTGTCTGCCTGTTCATTGCCCTGTACGTCAACATGACCAGGGACCAAACAAAAACAATATCTTTGTGCTTGCTAAAGATACGTCATAACCAAAGTTGGATCGAAGAACTAGGGGTGAGGTGTATCAATTTTATACATAGTCTGTAAAGCACAAGGGAGTCTGAAACGACCACAAATAGTGACACAGGCATAGATGCAATACGGATAAGTGCCACAAGAATGGCATACAATTCAGCCATAAATATGCTAGCCGAGGGTAATAGATGCCCTCAACGATGCTGTCCGGAAACACTGCTGCGAATCTGACGCCGTCAGATGACTTTAAACCATCAGTGTACACTGCGATGGCATGGGAATGAGAACGGAAGTGGTCTAGAAAAAAGAGCGAGAAGCCGTCGTAGGTAATCAGGCTTTCGCGCAAGGTAAGAGAATAGAACAGACACGGACAGTAGGAACTTAACAAGGGGGTAGGGAAAGGGAGATGTCACATGAACATATAGAGGTGGTAGCTGAAGGGAAGACAGGAGTGAATGTAGATGAAGAGAAAAGGGACGGAGTAAGCAGGGTCGACGAACAAATAAAAGCGTCTACTAACATCTGTGACAATCCTACACATGGAAGGATTGCGGAGGTCATGAGCGAACATAATAGCGAATGCAATGTGCATCACCACGATCGACAAGGATGGAATGTTCGCTTCTACAGAGAGGCTCTCAACCGGGGAAGAACGAAATGCACCAAGGCATAGCGTAATCCCTGGTGATGGATGGGATTAAGGATGAAAGAGTAGCAAGGGAGGCCGCTGAATATATTGGTCACCATAATCGAGTTTCGATAAAATTAGGGCTGAATGCAGGCGAAGGAGAGTTCTACGATCAGCCCATGAAAGATGTGCAAGGGTTTTAAGGAGGTTCAGCCGGCTGTGACAAGTTGCCTTCAGAGGGTAATGTGAGGTTTCCAGGACAATCAACGGTCAAACAGGAGGCCGAGAAACCTGACCCTATCACGTTCTGGGATACGTGAGCCGTATAGGTACAATGGATGAGCAGAGACCACTGAACATCTAGTAAACGTAATTTGGTGAGTTTTGCTACTAGAAAATCTAAACCAGTGAGTGGTGGCCCAATTGGAAACCCTGTTGACGGCATGCTGGAGGAAACTGCAATGAGGTGACAGTCAGCACCCGCACAAGGTATAGCAAAGTCATCCACATAAAGTGATGACCAAATATTGGATGGGAGAACAGATGCCAGATTATTTATAGCAAGAGAAAGAGAGTTGTGCTCAGAACACAACCCTGGAGGACACCTTCAGCTTGGACAAATTCCAGGGAAGCTCATTACCAACCCGACACGGAAATGTCTTTCAGTTAAGAAGGCCTTAAGGAAAAATGGTAGTTGCCTCGGAGGCCTAAGGAGTGGGCCTGGCCAAGATATTATACCTCCAAGTTGTGTCATAAGCCTTCTCAAGGTCTAAAAAAATGGCGATAACCGATTGGTTATTAGCAAAGGCATTTCGAATATATGTATCTAAGCGCAGTAAGGGGTCAATGGCAGAACGGCCCTTACGAAAGCCATATTGACTAGTACTCACCTAATTCACCCTAATTGTGGTTGCAGGGTCGAGACTCGCTCCTGGCCCCGCCTCTTCGCTGTCTGCTACTGGGTCTCTGCTCTCCTGCTCCATGAGCTTTATCATACCTTGTCTTAAAACTATGTATGGTTCCTGCCTCCACTATATCTTTCTCTAGACTATTCCACTTCCTACTACTCTGTGGCTGAAGAAATGCTTCCTAACATCCCTTTGACTCATCTGAGTCTTCAGCTTCCAGTTGTGTCCCCTTGTTTCTGTGTTCCCTCTCTGGAACATCCTGTCACTGTCTACCTTGTCAATTCCCCAGTATTTTGTATGTCGTTATCATGTCTCCTCTGACCCTTCTTTCCTCCAGTGTTGTTAGTCCTATTTCCCTCAACCTTTCTTCATAAGACAGACCCCTGAGTTGTGGAACTAACCTTGTCGAAAACCTTTGCACTTTCTCTAGTTTCTTTACGTGCTTGACCAGGTGTGGGTTCCAGACTGGTGCTGCATATTCTAGTATGGGCCTGACGTACACGGTATACAGTGTCTTGAACGATTCCTTGTTAAGGTAGCGGACGCTAATCTTAGGTTTGCCAGTCGCCCATATGCTGCCGCAGTTATCTGGTTGATGTGTGCCTCCGGAGACGTGCTTGGCGTTATACTCACTCCAAGGTCTTTCTCCTTTGCCGAGGTTTGTAGCCTTTGTCTGCCTAGCTTGTACTCTGTCAGCGGTCTTCTTTGCCCTTCTCCGATCTTCATGACTTTGCATTTGGAGGGATTGAATTCGAGAAGCCAATTGCTAGACCAGATGTCGGCTTGTCCAGGTCTGTTTGCAGCCCTGCCTAGTCCTCTTACGATGTGATTCTCCTCATTATTTTCACATCATCCGCGAATAGAGACACTTCTGAGTCTATCCCGTCCGTCATGTCATTTACATATACCAGGAATAACACTGGTCCTAGGACTGACCCCTGCGGTACACCGCTCGTCACAGGTGCCCACTGTGATACCTCACCACGCACCATGACCCGTTGTTGTCTCCTTTGAGGTATTCCTGATCCATTCCAGTGCCCTTCCTATTATACCTGCTTGTTCTTCCAACTTCTTTACTAATCTTATGTGAGGAACTGTGTCAGAAGGCCTTCCTGCAGTCCAGGAAAATGCAATCAACCCACCCCTTCTCTCTCCTGCCTTACCTCTGTTACTTTATCATAGAACTCCAGGAGGTTTGTTACACAGGATTTGCCTTCCCGGAATCCGTGCTGTCTGGTGTTTATTATCCTGTTCAGCTCAAGGTGTTCCACCATTCTTTTCCTGATGATTTTCTCCAGGACTTTGCACACTATACACGTAAGTGACACCGGTCTATAGTTTAGTGCCTCTTTTCTGTCTCCTTTTTAAAAATGGGGACTACGTTGGCCTTCTTCAATACCTCAGGTAGCTGCCTAGTTTCAAGGGATGTGTTGAATATTATGGTAAGTGGCACACTCAGTACCTCAGCTCCTTCCCGAAAGAACCCACGGGGAGATATTGTCCGGACCCATCGCCTTTGGAGGTATCGAGGTCACTGAGTAACTGCTTCACTTCCTCCTCAGTTGTGTGTATGCCCTCTAGCACTTGGTACATTCCTTGTTGGTGCAACCCCGTCCTGTCTACCCAGCTGCCTTCCTTCCTCCATTGTGAATACTTCCTTAAACCTCAAGTTGAGCTCCTCACATACCTCTTGATCATTACTTGTGAGTTCCCTTCTTCTCTCCTCAGCCTTATCACCTGGTCCTTGACTGTTGTCTTCCTTCTGATGTGACTGTACATCAGTTTGGGTCGGACTTAACTTTCGATGCTATGTCATTTCTGTACTGTTTCTGGGCCTCCCTCCGTACTTGTGCATACTCGTTTCTAGCTCTTCTACTAATCTCTCTGTTTACCTGGGTTCTTTGCCTTCTGTACCGTTTCCATTCTCTGATACTCTAGTCTTTGCCTCCCTGCATCTTTGGGTAAACCAGGGGCTCTTTCTGGCCTTCCCATTTAATCCTTTGCCTCTGGGTATAAACTGTTCCTCTGCCTCCTTGCACTTTGCCCCTACGTATTCCATCATTTCATTTATTGTCAGTCCTTCCATTTCCCCTTCCCACTGAACGTCCTGCAGGAAATTCCTCATGCCCATGTAGTTTCCTCTTTTAAAGTCTGGTTTGTCTCTATCAGTACTGTTTTCCCTCTCCACCTGTAGCTCTACAATGTACTCAAAGCTAAGCACCATATGGTCACTGGCTCCCAGGGGGCTCTCGTGCGTTATGTCTTCAATATCTGAGCTGTTCAGGGTGAATACAAGGTCCAGTCTTGCTGGTTCATCTTCTCCTCTCTCTCTGGTCATGTCCCTGACATGTTGGTGCATCAGGTTTTCCAGTACCACGTCCATCATCTTGGCTCTCAAGTTTCTGGACCCCACATGGTTCATGGTTCTCCCAGTCGATCTCCCTGTGGTTGAAATCTCCCATGAAAAGTAGCTTCGCTCTGCTCATGTGTGCCTTTCTTGCCACCTCCGCCAGGGTGTCCACCATCGCTCTGTTGTTCTCATCGTATTCTTCTCCTGGCCTCCTGCAGTTCTGTGGTGGGTTATACATCACTGCAATGACTATCTTATGCTCCCAGACTGGATGGTACTAACTATGAAGTCCGGTTCTCTACCCAGACTATTGTGCATCTCTAAATACCACATCAAACATCTATTAACTAGACGTTCCATCACCTTGCAAACTGCACTGGTAAGAACGATGGGACGGTAGTGGGAAGTATCACGTCCCGTAGTACCCAGTTTGCAAAAAGGGAGAACAATAGCAGACTTCCACAGCTGGGGAAGAACTCCTTGCGACCATATAAGATTAAAGAGTCGTAAGAGGACAGTAAGAGCAGACTGATGTAAATGCTGTAGCTTACTAATATGTATGCCGTCTGGCCCAGCTGCCGATGATCGGCAAGCAGAGTGTGTTGCCTCCAGTTCTTGGAAAGTAAAAGGCACATTATAAGATTCTTCTCTGAGAGAAGAAAAATCTAAGGGCTTTAACTCGCTGGCAGACTTAGAAGAAAGGAACGAGGGGCATAGATGGAGCCCCTGGGAAATTCGGACCAGATGATTACCAATTTCAGTAGCAACTGCAAGAGGGTGTGCTATATCGACACCGGCAACCTGAAGAACAGGAGCCGGGTCGGGGGTTGAATTTACCACTCAATTTCCGCACTTTCTTCCAGACTGCATTCATTAAGGAAGCCGAAGTGACAGTAGAAACATAATCTCGCCAGCAAGTGCGTTTAGCGTCACGTATGATACGGCGAGCAATTGCTCTCTTCTGCTTAAAATCAAGGAGTCTCTCTGTGGTTCTGTTATACCGATACCTGCCCCACACAGCGCGTTTCAAACGTCTGCCCAAGCACAAGCAGGAGACCACCAAGAATGCTTGCCCGAGGATTGGGGCATAGAATGTGAAGCTGCTGTGAAGACAGAGGACGAAAAGAGATGTAAAACCTCATCAATGGAGGACAAGGAAGGAACCTCATGAAAGGAAGTAAGATGTGCGTAGAGGTCCCATTTCGCCGGTCAAATTGCCAGCGTGGGCTCGAGGGAGGTGGAGAATACAAAGGGGACTTAAGGATGATTGGGAAATGATCGTTGTCATGTAAGTCCGGGAGAACAGACCAGGTGAAGTCAAGGAGAGTTGATGAAGAGCAGATGGAGAGATCGATACAGGAGAAAGAATGAGTTTGAGGATCAAAATGGGTAGGAGTACCCGTATTTAAAACATGGAGGGGGAGAGAAGCAAGAAATGCCTCCAACTGAATGCCACAGGAGTCACAGTGCGACCCTCCCCAGAGAAAAGATGTGCGTTAAAATCACCAAGTAATAGAAGGGGTGGCGGCAAGGAAGAAACCAGAAAATCAACATCTGGGATAGACAAAACCCGCGAAGGGGAGATATAAAGAACAGTGTGTATACTACTTATTCAAGTGGATACGGGCTGTGGTGTAATGTAGAGAAGAATGAACATAGAGCCGACGGTATGGAACATCAGTGCGTACAAGAAGAGCACTTTCGTTAAAAGGTTCCATCGGAAAAAGGATCCGATGAATACAACAAATCATAATCTGAAAAGGGCTGGATAACAGTGGATTGTAATTTGGGTTCTTGCAAACAGACACCAACAGGGTAAAACTGGGAGAGCAACACCTGAAGCTCACCCCGGTTACCCCTGAGGCCTCGGATATTCCACTGCAAATAAGCCATGATTTATGGAGAGAAAGATATAAGTTGAAGTTAGAGGTATCTATGGACTAGGGTTAGAAAAGTCCATGTGTGGAGGAAGCGGAAGATCTGTAATCAGAGAAGGAGTGGGACGCTGTGAAGGAAGGAGGGGTGTAGAAGGAGAAGAGAGAGGAGGAGGAACCGGAGGTTGAGCGGTGTCCATCAATGTTCCAGACTCTGTAATAAATTCTGCTATAGCTTCCAGTGTTTCGGAAGACAAAGATGCAGAATGTGGGACTACATTAGAAATGGAAGGAGAGTGAGCAACCATCGGGGAGACTATAGACTGTACTAAAGTAGAGGGCGAGGAGATGGAAGAGGAAATTGTCGAAGGGGTTTGGGAGGGGACAGGAGTGGAAGCGGCCTGAGGAGGGGCAGTCAAGGGAGGAACTTGGGAGGGGACAGGGGATGATGATATTAAACAAGGAGGAGGATGAACCTCCACACACGTTACAGAACTAGTCGGAGGCGAAGAACCCGGCAATGGGGAATGTGGACATTATGGGATGCCGAGGTACGGACCTCGGAATCAAGAACAGCAAAAGGATTCGAGACAGGGGTGACTGAGGATGGGGCGACCACAGAGGAAGCCGGGGAAGTTGGGACCCCAGGAGTGGGGTGACGTTTAGCAATGCGAGAATAGGAAATATGGGAAGTCTCCCTTGAAGGCGTAGATGAGAGACAGCCATAGCATGAGAAGCCTTCTGCCTCTTTGAGACAACGGATTTCCCGCTCATTCAGGTAAACCTGACAACGGCGGAGTATGATGGATGTCTCATGACAGTTGAGGCAAAAGGGAGGTAGATTACAAGGACTGGCATGGTCGTCGGCACCACAGACTGGGCATTTGGCCATGGACCTGCAATATTTCGCTGGATGACCAAAACGCCAGCAGTTTCTACACTGTTGCGGTGTAGGGGTCACCTTTCGGACTTGTAAACGTTGACCTGCAATGTAGACCGAAAGTGGAAGTTCACGGCAGTCAAATGTTAAATGAGCTATATTGCAAGGATAATGTCTTCGCTTATTGGCAGGGAGGGTAAAAGTGTCAACTTTAAGGATAGGGAGTTCTTGGAGCTCAAGCTGCTCCAAAATATCATCACCACATGTCTGGAAATTCCGTTGGACAATGGTGTGGGGTAAAATGACAGTACCACTACAAGAATTGAGAGAATGATACTTGTCAATAGTAATAGGAATAGTATCTATGGTCGTAAGAAGAGAAAGATCGCGAACTTGGCCAGCATTCTGGACCGTGATGATGCGAGTGCCGCACTTGAGAGCGTGAAATGAGATATCTTTACCAACATGGCATAGCAGAGCCTTACCAATACAGTGGACCCCCGGCTAATGAACACCCCGGAAATTGTACAATTATGTAAGTTTAATATTGTAAGTGCTTGTGGAAGTGTATTTTTGGGGGTCTGAAATAGACTAACCTACGTGACATTATTTCTTAAGGAAGTAAATTCGTTCGGTAATGGCACTTGAGCAGGCTTCTGGGATGAAGTTTTTTCATTAGCCCGGGGTCCACTGTACTATGATCTAAAAGATAAGTATTAGGAGAAGTCGGTCGTAGAGTAAAAAACTTTGTCCATTGAGTAGTGTGAAACAGAGTACTACATGTATTTAAGAAGAGTGTGTGACGAGCTGGTTGTTTCTGAGATGAATGAGCAGGAAGTGTCGAGTCGTCATGTAAGGGTCTTGGTCGTTTGGATGAGGGACCGGAGGTGATCCGACGTATGACGGGCGAGCAATCCGAAAATTGTACCGTAGAGGGAGAAGCCGGAATCAAGATCAGAGAAGAGCAAAGGTGAGACGTGTCAAAAGGGCCGGTCGGAACTCCGGTACCTGAAGCAGGTGACGAACCGGCACCAGCAAGAGGCACAGGGGTATTAAAGGTGTCCGAAGAGTTGTCCATTAACGAGTTAGGTTCAGAACTAGGTGCGGTATCAAGAAGGGGCCCGGGGGTAGGTTCACGGATTATGGCATCCATGATTAGGTTACTTCTTTCTTTTTTTTGTTTTTAAGAAAAAAAAAGAAGAAAATAAAAATAAAAAAAAAAAAAAAAGGGGGGAAATGGAGGAATAGCTCCGGGAGGAATAAAAAGGGGGAAAACCCCTCCCCCCCAAGGGACCTAAACCCACAAGTAGTGCAGAGCGAGGGAACCCGTGCCTACCACCCTTCATCCATAAACCAGCAACCCCGGGATAGAACCCCACACCCCCCAAACCCCCGGGGCGGAAAAAGGGGGGGCTGGATACCCCCAAAAAACAACCCCCCGGCCCACCCCCGGAAAAAAAGGGGGGCCCCCAGAAACACCCGTCCCCCGAAAATCCCAAGGCCCCCCGGGGGGAGACCGGAGGGATGGACACCCCGGGGGCCCCGATTCCGGGAAACACCACTGCCAAGGAAAGGAATGGGATGGCCCACTCCCTTTCCCCCTCAAGGAACTAGAATGCCTGTAAAAGCCCCCAGGGAAAAATGGGAAGGAAATAAGGGAAGGATGAGGAGGAAGGGGAAAGGGAAAAAATGGGGGGGGGGGGGAGATGGGATAGTGGAGGAGGTTGGGGGGGAAATTGGGTTCGTCTGGGAAAACCCAAAAAAGGTCAATTCCTCAGCCAAGACCTCTTCACCACGAAGGGGCCCCCCTTGAAATTTGCACCTTATTTTTCCCATTAGTAACTCTAAGTTTTGTTATTTTATGAAAAAAAGCCTCTTTTTAAAAAAAAAAAATTTTTTTTCAAAATTTTAAAAACCCCAAGAGAAGTAATCCATGTTTGGACCCTTTTTTATTATACAAAGTTCTCAAACTTTTTTTGTTATTTTTTATAGGCAGTTACCATTAAACCCAAAATGTATGAAAATCCAAAAAAGGGTTTGGATTACTGATCTTGTTTATTACTGATTATTACTGATGAACTGTTAGACAACCAATAAAACTACATGATAGACCAGGATGTTGATCTTCTAGTTTTGAAAATGTCTTTCTAATAGATGTTTTTTAACATCAACAAACCCGCTTTACAAAAAAAAACTCAACAACATTTCAATAAAAAATAACTCAACAACTATTACAATAATAACACAACTTTCAATAATCAACACAACAACTATTACAATAATCAATACTCAACAACACAACTATTAAATAATCAATTAATCAACAAAAACTATTACAATAATCAACACACAAGCAACACAACAAATTACAACAATCAATACATCAACAAACAACTATTACAACAATCAATTCAAGAAACACAACTATTACAATAATCAATACATCAACAAAACCTATTACAATAATCAACACAACTATTAAACAATCCCAAAATATTACAACAATCAAGACAATATTACAAAATCAAAAAAATATTCAATAATCAAACAATTTAAAAAATCAAAAAAAAAAAATTACAATAATCAAACTATTCAAAATCAAAAATCAAGCAACACAACTATTACAATAATCAACACAATTAGGGACTTAAAACTCTTGCCGTATATCAAAATTTTTTTCCATAAAACCATACAAAAAATATATCCCCACAACACTCTAAAAAAATACACAAATGTAAATACAAATGAACGTAAATACAATTTTCATTATAAAAAAAATGTCCCCACGATGAATGTTTTTCCTTTTTCATTATTTAACAATTAAAAAATAAAAGTAATGAAAAAACAATATATATATGGGCTTTTAAAAAAAAAAAGGGAAATATTTGAAGGTCACAAACATGTGATGATTCGACTGGTGAAAAATGTCACAACTAAAGTACATATAAAATTTGGGTGTTGTATAACCAAAATAGTCTTACTATAATAACAGCAAGGGGCTAACCTACCAATAACAATGGGTCAACCTACCATAATAATAACACAAAAATCAGT